>LLCD01000950.1:0-13618 GCA_001414355.1 Hymenoscyphus salicellus
GTATAGTACAATCTAGAAGGATAGCGTACTTCGCTAGTACTCGTGCGAGTCGCGGTGCTCATCATCTTCGTCTCTCTCTTCTCGGATCTTAATCTAAAGTCATCTATCTGAACGGTATACGACTTGACATATTTCATGGGTAGGCTTCACAAGAAGAAAAGCAGTCTTTGCTTGTTCGAGAGCTATCTTGATAACGAGGAAGCTGGTGGTCGACAGTTTCATGTCCGTGTTTTGAGTTCAGAAATCCCCCAACGAATGGTAAATGACGACTTCGAGCATCTGATGATGGATATTAATAACAAAAACGTTACAAATGTCTAACTACCGGACTTTGACTATGACTATTCTGAGGAATAAATAGTACTCTGTACGGTCACAATGCTAGGTTTGGTAATGCAGTCCCAGCCAATGGCTAAAAACATCAAAGAAGTGTGCCTCAAGACTTCCCATGACTATAGCATCAAACTTTCCCGTAAAATAAGTTACAATAATGTATGCTTTACATACAAAACAAGTGATCATTCCAGTGATCATACAACTGATCAGGAAAGAAGATCATACAGTAGATCAAGACAGTAGATCATATAGTGGATCCAGGTGGTAGATCATGTGGTAGATCAATGTGGGGATAGATGATAGGCAGTAGATCAAATGCAGGGTTATATATGGATCTAGCACAACAATTCTATATATTCGCGATACTTTAAGTCTTAGTTTTTATAACGCCCTTATATGGGAACGCGGCTGCTGTTGAGCTGTCATCAAAGCTATCAATACAGGACTTAAATACCTTAAGTCAACAAGTCAGGGAAGCTGGCTCAATTTTGCCTTAGGCAGGAATCCTTCTGGGATAGATAGAGCTAGCTATAAAAGTAACTATAAATAAAGTCGAAACTTTATTCTTCTCGGACATCTGCTATCCACCTTGACAACTTATTAAAGAACGACAATAATGCAAAGATTTCTATTACTTCTAGCAGCTGTGTTCTTCCTCTCTTCTACCCTCGCCATCATCTTCTCTGCGACAGCTCTATCTAGATGCACAAAATCTGGGATAATAACTTTGATTGTAGGACTATCCTTTCCATTCTTACTCAATGCTAATAAATATATAGCTTACGGAACAGACTTATACAACCTCTGTTACCAACCCTGGCTATCAACAATTACCTAGTAACATTACTATTGGGACCAAATTATACTGCCTCAATTATCTCACCAGGATTCAGTGCAATTCATTTCCATTAAATATGTATACGGTGCTGGCTCCACTTCAAACAAACCCTCCACCAAAACATCTTCAGCGTTCTCTGAGCTCGATAAAATCAATTACAAATGGTTTAACACAACTTTCTTTGGGTTTAGGCATGTTCTGCTCAATTATACTTAGCTTTTTCTTTGCTACTGTGCTTTGGAAAATTCATATGAAATATTCTTTCAAAAAAATTGAACGCGCTTTTATTGTATTTTCAACTGTTTTATTTTCTCTAGTAACTTGTGCTTCCTTTTCTTTCACTTCAATTCTATTATTACTCTATCCTATAAATATACCGGGCGTCAGGACTCAGAAAGGGGTTCTAACAAACTATGGATTTGGTGCTTTATGTTGCTCTATTTGCATGTCATACTGTGTTTCCTTTGTTTGTACCTTTGCACTCCTTCCTGAGAGACAAATTACATTATGGAGATAGTCGTATATTTTCTGAAATTAGATTACATTCATTACCTTATTACAATCCATGTCAAGTGCTAAATAAGCTCGAGAGTTATAATTGTTCATGTGGGTATAGATGTAGGATAAGCGATGTAGCCCGTGCTCAAGGAAATGTAAATAGCCTTAGATCTTACGATCACTTCCACTCCTTGTAGACAATCTAGTTTTTACGCATATGAGTTGACCTTGTCACTCTCGCACCCTTACAGTTCACTAACTTGTAAAGATCAACGCTATTGCAAATATCGACGCTAATCAGGAAAGGATTATAGTTGTATTCTTTATGAGCTATTGAGAAGGTCAATGCAAAGGTTTTTGATTAAGTGAATATGGTAGCTTTGGAAGTCACGGGGAGTGCTTGGACCACCCCTGTTGTATGTAATTCAGCTTCGAACTGTAGACTGGAGAGCTTTGCGAACAATCTATTCATCAACCCCCTCCCTACCTTGACAGTCAATAGCTTACCACCTTCGCTTCTTTCACTTTGACTCGCTACTCGACTCAGGGAACTGTAAGTGTAGGAAGGCTAAGAGTCAGTTACATCTACTCTTTTGTAGGCTAGCGAACAACAAAGTCCCCCAGCTATTAGCTCCGGCTCAGAAGAACCCTCAACTACTCTTTGGCCCTCACTGCGAGGAGCTCTTTAGTAAGGTCTACTTTAAGACCGAATTCTACTCTAAGATTTGTCTCTAGATAGACATGACTTCTTTTCTTTCCTTTTTATTATATTTCTCCTTTGTTTTACCCTGGTTCTAAAACTGATTAAGGATAAGGGCTGTTCCGAAAGTGGAGCTTCTCTTTAAACTGCCTCTTGTAAATTAGCTCTTTCGTTTACACCCCCTGTAGCCTAGGGCACCCCCCTAGCGTCATTTGTCCTAGTTTGGGACTCTTTAGGACCTAGCCCACGCGAGCTAGACTCCGTTTGACGTTAAATAGTAATAAATAAATAAATAAATGTTGACGACCAGCAGCCACAGTGCTCAGATTTGGCTTACTAGCAATATATTTTTTCATCATTCTTCATGCAGGAGGTTTTGTACCAGTAATGCTAGAAGGTAACTGACCTGCCAATTGTTATGGCACGTAGCCATGGTTCAAAATATAATGGGAAGAGGATGGTCAACTGGAACCAAGTCCCTATCTCGACGGGACGGACCTGTCTGGCGTGCCAATGGCTTAACACTTGTAGACGGAGGGACGGAGTAAACGTGAGAAGGTAACTAAGTCTCAAGACTTAAAATTTATTTCCAAATCTTAACTCCAACCCCCCAAAGAAAGAACTGACTAATATCAATGACAGCTAGGCTCGCGATGGATATTAAAGGTGGTAGTAAATACTTCCAGTTTGGACCTGCCAACGAGCCTAACCCTTTAAGGTAATCCAAGTAGAGTATCTAGAACAATGCAAGATTAGCCTAGGCAGTAGGAACAATCAACTCCAATTGTCCCAAAGTATCTAGGCTGATGATTGGAGCATTTGTTTACTGCAGCATTTACAATAATGTCCATCGCGAGCATTCAAAACGTACATATCTCGACTTTCCAGTAACCAGAAGAAACATCGCAATAGAACTTAAATGGGAAAGAGATTGGATTATGGGGAGAATATCATTTTTGGGGTACTGCAAAAAGAGGCACCAAGGTCTTATTTGTACATAATAATACAAACAAAAATCAAGCAGGACGTGAAATTGCCCACCGCCCCCTAGAAGGGTAAAAGGTAGTATGAGGCAGCTGCGGGGCTGAGGTGGATTTGGTGATCAGACCAATTTATTGTGCCTTTTTCGTAAAGTAGCAACGATTTGGCGGTTGATGAGAGAATTGAGTCTGAAATACATATCGAACATCATGAAGGCAGCTGCGTGAAGATTAGCCCAAACTCAGATTGAAAACTAGTTGAGTTGACTGGGAGGAGAACAGACATAATGCAAGATACGGGCCATAAAGTGTTGTCAAGCTGATCTTCTGGTCAAAAGTAAGGGGCCAGTATGAATACTCGACCATGCAAGTGAGAGTTGTCAGAAAGACTTTGACTGCGAATGGCAGTAAAACTAGCGGTGCTTTTGGTGAATCTTTCAGAAGTCAGTGATCAAATCTTTTCAAAAGGTTGCAGCTACGAGGGTACTCACTGCGATAGAGACCACCCAGTCCCCAAATCATGACCGGAACCTGATAGAGAAGCTCGATCCACAAGAAGAGTTTGAAGAATGGTGGCGTTTGGACGTAGAATTGATCTTGATAGGTGTTGATGTAGAAATCCTTTACAGATGTCAAAACATCAGGAACCAGGTGAGGAGGATAAATGGCTTGGAGATCCATCACTAATCACGTGAAATATCAATAGGTGATTTAGTCGCGTCTGGATAAACAGTTTCTCGATATGATCTTGGATGGAGAGTATCGAAACTAAAATCAAAAAGATGGGCTTACCGAAAGCGATGGGAATACCGATACTGAAGTGTATCATGTACGCCAGATCACGTTTTCTGGAGAAGATTGATGCCGCCATGGTGATGGTTGGATCGGGGAGAATTCGATGCCCAATGAACGTTTGGGAGATTGCGGAGATACTTCCTAGATATTGGATTGATCAGAATATTCCAATTCGCATTGCAGAGTTGGTTGTTGACAGGAGGTGTGGTTTGGGAAATTATGTTCCCCGCTGAGAGCCTTAATTGACACCTCAGCTTTGAGGCATCGTACCACCAATTTTCGCGAGGTACAACCAACCACTGGAAATGATCTCTCCAAGTGGATTTGAGAAACCATATCCCCCCCCTTCCAATAGTCTTTCACATGTTTGCTCTCGTGTTGGTTGGGTTCCTATCCAATCAAAACACCAAGACCGAGGCCGCAACAAGTATGCAGCGCGCGCACTTTGCAGTCACACAGTGCGACAAGCGAGACAGGGGCCGATATACATCTGACCACAATGAGGCACCTTGTTGCTACTTATGGGGCACTGTTGGTTAGCCAAATGAGTAGCCAAATGAGAGGGTCCACGGAAAAACCGGCAGATATGGAACCCTCTGAAGATAAGCCCTAGTGCCATCGTGTTACTCGCCATGATGGATTTAAGAGGGTGGGTTACCCCTCATGTTGATTCTACGAGTCAGATTTCCAGACTTGCAGTTATAACTATGGGCGACTCGAGCATTTTGACCCGCGACGTGACAACACCGTTCCCAGTCTTGGTAGATCGGAGGGCATCCGATACACCAGATCGAACTTTTGCTATTATTCCAAAAACGGCGAACCTCAACGATGGGTACCGAGAGTACAAGTATAGCGAGCTATCGCAAGCGGTTAACAAGATGGCTTGGTGGTTAGATCAAGAATTGGGTAAATCAGTCAATTTAGACACCATTGCTTACATGGGTCCACCTGATTTAAGATACTCCTTTCTATTTCTTGGGGCTCTCAAGACTCGGCGTAATGTAAGTGCATTGTAGGACGGGCATCAGGAATTATCTGACAATGCATAGCTTCTGCTCCCCTTGAATCAGAACTCAAGAGCCGGACATCTGGGTGTTCTAGCCGCAACTGATTGCAAAACATTACTTGCCTCACAAGATCAACTAAAAGCATGGGATGCCCTTCGTCCCGAAATCGATTCTTTCAAACTGCTCGTCATCCCGGAGTTGAACTACTTCTTGAAGGTTGAAGAGACCAAAAGCTACCCTTTTAATTTGAGTTGGGGTGATATCAAAGACGATGTAATGCTTATACTGCATACTTCAGGTTCTACGGGTACGTTCTGCTGAAGCCGAAAAGTTGGAAGCAAATCTAAGACGAATAGGATTACCAAAACCGATTAAATACACAAACCACATGCTCGTAATTTATGCCACTGGAGACGTAGCTGGTGTGTGGGGAGGCCTCAAAACACTAGTTCCCTTGCCTCCTTCGTAAGTCCAGTTTCCGAGAGCGTTTTGTTTGGGTCGATATCTTTGCCCTCAAGCTTTGTTGAGCAACCGTTGAGTTTTCTTCAAAAGAAGCAACTGACTTTGATATCTTGGGATTAGATGGGGGTTGGGAATAGCATTTCATCTCATCCTTCCCTTGCAATATGGAACGATTCCAATTCCGCTCCCCCTCGATGCACCACAACCCATGACCGGAGATTATATGCATCAAGTCCATATCTCGGTTGAAGCCGAAGCTGGTGTTTATATACCATATGTTTTGGAGCAACTGTCGAAGAACCCTGAGCACGTCGATCGTATGAAAGACATGAAATACATTGGTTTTGGTGGTGCTCCCCTTTCTCATGAAGTTGGCAATATATTTGCCAAGTCCACTCATATTCAACCTTTAATGGGATCTACGGAAGTTGGTTCTTATGGGTTGAAATTAAGTGATCCCACAGATTGGATGTACTACAAGTTCGATCCTTCTACTGGCTTTCAGTTCCATCCATTTCAAGATGATCTGTTTGAGAGTGTAATTGTGAAGCACAGGGATCCAGAACTGGCCAAGGATCAGATGGTATTCTGCGTCTTCCCGGATATTGAAGTGTTTCATACCCAAGACATCTGGAGGGAGCACGAAACAAAGAAAGGACTATGGCTTTATGCAGGAAGAGCGGATGATTTTGTCAAGTTGAGCTCCGTGAGTAACCAGTTTTTCTGAGTAACATGGGTCGTCGAGGCATGTCCTAGAGCCGAGATATTCCTCCTTCTCGAAGTTTCTTTATTGGTCCCTGAGATTCTTACTCACTCTACTTTTAACAATTCCTGAAGATATGCACTGACTCCGAGACCCTGTAGATGACAAAATTCAACGCGACACACGTCGAAGGTTTGCTACTGAAGGATTCTAGAATAACTGGTGCAATAATGGGTGGCGATGCGAAAGCGAAACCATTCTTACTGCTTGAGCTTGCAGAAAGCTCAGCAGAGGAGACGGTTTATAGCCTGTGGACAACGATTGAGACAGCAAATAGTGAGTTACCGCCTGAAATTCAACTTCGGAAGAATATGGTTCTGCTCACAAGAGATGGAAAAAGAATGGTCCGAGGGTTTAAAGGGCTTCCAAAACGCAGGGAGACACTTGAAGATTTTGCAAAAGAGATTGAAGATTTGTATTAGACAGTTGCGGTTTAGTTTATCTTTCAGATCCACGCAGGTATTTGCATCATTTGTATCTCCGGTACCTTCTGATCAGATCTCTCAGGATCTTCCAACAGCTCCGCCCAAAATTCTTCTATCTCAGTTTGAATAATGTTTAACTGGCTCGCAGGAGAATTGGCATCCACACCAGCAGCCTCCAAGTTATCCTCAGTAGTAGAATCCCAAATGAATAACTCTTCCAAGCCCTTCAACACCAACAAAACTCTCAAGAAGCCCTTCATTTTTACATGCCAGTGGTTACTAGCCTTCCAAGCCCTCAATTCCAAACGAAACCCCACCCTCTTAACCATTTCCATTTCTTCGGGCGCATATCTCCACCGCCTCCTCACAAGAGCCACATCTTCCAAAAGTAGCACATCTCTCGAGAAGTTAATCCAGATCCTCTTTTCCGCGAACCCAAAATTCTTCCATTTCTCACATGCCTTGAGTTCAGGTCTCCCATGTGCTCCAGCAAACGCAAGTTCATATCCTTCTCTCAATGCCACATCCCGACTTTCTCGGTTCACGTGCAATGCGGAAGGACCAAGTGGAACACCGCTTTTTTCATCGGGATTTGGACCTCCACCTATCCCGCCATAATATCCGACGTTGATATTCATTAATTCAGAGGGTTCTTTGATTTCGCTATAATTAAAGGAAATAGATACCAGTTTTCCGTCACCACGGTAAGAACAGCCGTGAATGATAGGTTTGTCAACAAGGTGGATGAGGAGATTGAGAAGTCGGGGGCTTGGGAGGGTGTAGGACCATATTTGGTTTCTGATTTCTAAGGGGAGTTTGGGGAAGTATCTGAAGGTTCGAATTTTGATGGGTCGTGTTTTATCGACGAGGACTTTTGGTTGGACGGGGAAGTAGGAGGTGAATTTTGTGCAGGTGCGTTTGGGGCGGGACCGTAGAGAAGTGATTCCTTGGTTTTCGGAAGGGGCTTGGGATTTCATGTTGGATGTTGTTCCTGATGTAGCTTTCTCCTTCTTTAGGATGCGTGTTGTTTAAATTACATCTTTTTTATGGGGGAGGGGGAGCGGGGGATAGCATCTGTACGTGAAGTGGCGAATTGAGGGGTTGCTCTGCGGCACGGCTACATGCATGCTTGGCTCATATCTCTGGGATAGAGTGGAAAGAAATGTGTATATGCAGATCTGTGAATAAATATCTTCGCCTCTGTTAATGGTAAAACCAAAAATTTAGTCGTCACCTTACTTGATGGGCCATTCGGAGTTATATCGGCAGCGTCGCGTACCATCTCGCCTACGCTTTTGTGCGCGCAAAAAGAAATATAGCGCCTCAGAACCAACGAAAACATCACAACTCAACAAGAGGTGTGAAAAGAGTCCAAAAAGATCACTTTTAACCACATTGACCAACGCAGGGATCGAACCTGCAATCTCTTGATGCACGTTCACTTGATCAATCAAGCCAAATCGTAGTCAAGCGCCTTGCCATTGGGCCAGCCGGCCATATTAATTGTAATTTGATGAATTCCCTTCGGCTATTTGTATTCATGAATGTATTTTGCCGGCAGTAATTAGACTTTCACCAAGCTATCCACATGCATGCGCTCATAGCAAGATCTTTTTGTTGTCATCTAACGTAGAAAATTGCCGAGGAAGAAATCGTGATCTATCTAACATATTCTCAGAACATCAAGGTTTGAAATTCGGTTTTATTTTGCTTCTACCACAAAGTTGAGCCACCTTGTCGTTTGTTCAGGTCATTCTACGGCACTATCTCCATCGACTTGAAATCGCTCTCTTGGAAGAACCGTGAGTGGGCATCAATCCCATAAACGACATCGATGGTTGGCTCAGATTCATCATCACCCTCAGACGATGTTTAAGAGGAATTTCATTGGTCATGGGGGGGGGGGGATATTCCACTTGAAAGACTTAGAACACTTGAATTGTTTAAGCAAAATTCAGATGATTGCTGTGTTTTCTTTGAAAGACCTTTATACACGTACTTTACAAGCATCAATTGACATTCAAGTCACTTTTCAG
This sequence comes from Hymenoscyphus salicellus, assembly GCA_001414355.1. Taxonomy (NCBI): domain Eukaryota; kingdom Fungi; phylum Ascomycota; class Leotiomycetes; order Helotiales; family Helotiaceae; genus Hymenoscyphus; species Hymenoscyphus salicellus. The sequence goes on from LLCD01000950.1 coordinate 8,844, forward strand.
CTTAGCCGACTTAGTAAGATGTGAGGTAAATCACACTCCTGTCATGTGTCACTGAAGCTGATGTAATTAATTTTCAATGGTTGGAGGAGATTGGAAGATTTGGAAAGTTTAAAAAAACAATATCCAATAAATTTTTCGATGAATAGTTGTCACATTGGTCTGAAGTCTGAACGATACTAAAGTATTTAAACTGTCCTAAGCGTTTGGAATAAATACGATATATAACAAAACTTTCAGCCCGTAACCGTCACATAAATATTAACTCGCAGAATTTGCCCAATGCCCAAAACCTACTACACAGGGCCTCTTCACATTTCATCTCAAATTACTTTTCCCTTTCCGATTTCTTTCTATTCTAGTTTTTTCTCTTTTATATTCTCGGACCGGACATTTTACAGGTGACCTATGAATAGACCGCTTTTTTCACATCAGCTATTCGTAGGTAACCTGCCAATAGCCCAATTTCATTCGAATAATTTTTCTTCCTAGCAGTAAAATCAATTTGATTATAGAGTTTCACTGAGTATTTAATTTCTCCAAGATTCACCTACTAAACAAAACAAAACAAAACCACTTGACCTTTTGTAGCACATCGTTCTATACCCTGAACTTACAAGCACTTCAAGCCTGATTCCATGGGAAAGTTGATTCACTCAAATAACTCTCGCTTCGACTCACTCACCCAAGTCAAGCTACTTCAAACTATTTGTTACACATCGCAGTTAGCGCTTTGCACCCTGAAGTTACAGGGACTTTAACCCTGAAAGATCTAAAATGACGAAGCGAATTCAAAATCTCAAACCTTTTATTGCAAATCGCAACCAGCGCTTTACACCCTAAAACCACAGTACATTCAAGCGCGAAGTACAAACCTATAAAATACCAAGTAAGCCATGCACTATGGTTGGGAGTAAGCTATCAATTGACCCGTAGGTCAAAGAGGAACGTAACGAGTAAGCAAGTAAACAAATAACCAAAGGATGCACTCCATGGTTACGAGTATACATAGTGAATTGTACTTTTCAAAACCCGACCTCACTTCTTGGGGATCTTAATTGCACATCGCGAAAATGTGAACCGATACTAGAGTTGCCTATTGGAGCTAGTCTTATAGCCCAATACCAGACTATTTACTAGCGGCTCGCTTGTTCCCGCCCCCGCACTTTGACACTTGGGACACGAGCCATATTTACACTAACCTTGCTCCTGGCGCATGATGGCCTGGCTTCTTTGGGGGGAATGAAGTGAATGTGTTGGAAAGGTATACAAACGAGTAAGCTGCGGATGCAAATTAACCACAACTGAATAACTCATAACAAACCCCCATACTTCGTTGACCTCCTATCAGAAACTCACGCCGACCAAAGTTCAAGTCTGTTGGTATAGTACTCAATAATTGTCCATTCTATGTACTCCCCACCATATCCATTCATCCCTCACACCCAACCCACCATCCATGCCATCTCCAAGCCTATAACACAAAACGCGAGATAAAAAAAAGCAACGGTGGTATCATCGCCAATCTGCCCGCCCAGTTCCCAAAAAAAACGTATAACGCATCGAGTCCCATCCCAAACTCATACACATATATCCCAAAGAACAACCCACTATCTCTCCACCCCCCAAGTTATAAATTACAGTGATCCTCCTTCCTTCCCAATCCCATGAGTAAAAAAAAGAAGAACCCCGGAAATATGCGTCTATAAAGGCGAACGACAAGTGTGAAAACATCCACCAAATTCATGGTTCCCATTTCCTTTGACAGTCTCACTCCTCACTTCTTCCCACTCTCCAAACTCAAATCCACACTCCAAAGCGAATCCCAAATCACAGACTTCTTCCCAGGGCTAGTTCCTGCAGCCGGAACCGGTTGCGATTGCGGTGTAGGAGTCGAAGCATTACCCTTCGTACTAGATGCCTAACAGCAAACGCATCAGCTTTCATCCTCGATCCCGGGAAACGAAGAAAAAGTCTCAAGGGAGGGGAGATGAGATCCAGATGCTAAGAAGCACCCATCAAATCATCAATAGGTTTATTCCGTACCTCCGAGCCAGCAACCTCAGGAACAGGAGCAGGACCCCCCCTACTCCCGGGCCTCTCACTCCTCGCATCGCCCGCGTCCCCAGGAGGCTGTATACTAGTCGTACTAGCAGCCTTCAAGCTCGCCGTATCCGTCGCCGTACTCCCGGTTTTGATAAGCGTGCTCGCAATAGGAATTGCTTTCTTGGAATTACTACTACTCCGTCGACTATCAAGACTCTTACTAAGCGTCTTATTGATGCCCTCCACGCCCGCACTACTCGATTTTTTAGATCTTCGGATTGACCCAGTGGCATCAATATGCGCACTAGCAACCGTACTCTTGCCCAGTCCCGGGGTAGAGGGGGCACCGGGTTTCTCCTCCACGGCATCGATGAGGTACCAGCGCAGGCCATCGGAGAGTTCAAAGGGGTTATCGTCTTCGAAGGAGTCCCCGCCTATGGACCGGCCATCTGGGGCGTTGTGGGAGGCGCTCATGGATTTAGACAGGTCCACAACTCGGTCTTCGATCTTGTGGATACGTGCAAGTAACCAATCTCTCGCGCGTAGTTTATGCGAGTCCTGTTCGCGGAGGAAGTAATGCGGTGCTCCGACGTTGAAAGCTGCCCATGGCCGGGTAGCTTGATTCCTTGTCGGTAGGAAAAGAGCAAGATCTCCCTCTTTGAAATGTTTGTAAGCGATTTTTTCGTGTGCTTCATTCTGCGCGGCGTGGGATTTATCGCGGTAGCTTCTCGCGTCGCGAGAGTATTTCTTGGCCGTGTACTCGATGTCCTTGATTCTCTTGGTAAGAACGTCACAGAATGCTTCGACGTCGAAAGAACCGATTGCGTTGAGGTAGGCTTCGTATTTCTCGGACTCTGCTTCTGTATCATCGTTGTGCATCCAGTATAGTAATTCAAGGTCACCACTGTCAACCATAGCTTTTCTAGTGATGGCCCCAGATACACTCTTCCTCAATGAGGAACCAGGATCAGAGGAATCGTTTGCGTTTGTTCTTTCGGGCTTCGGAAGGCGTTGAATGGTCATTGTGCCACTATCTCTGGTAACCGAGTAGCTGAGGCGCTCGAGGAGTCGACACAGGCGATCATTTTGCGTATACACACGTTGTGTAAGATCCTTGGCTTTGGAAGTCCGAGCTTCAAATCGAGAAGCAAGTTTCTCGTGTTTACTTTGTGAAAATTCATGTTTCTCTTGGAAAGCTCTTAATTCCTCTTCAAGACTTCCGATGCGAGACTGTCGAGTGGCCAAATCTTCCGACATGCTGGTAACCTTTCGCTCCTCTTCTTCAAGACGACTTCGAAGGCTTTCCGATCCAGTTTCCCCATCGGCAATCTTGGTTCTCAGAGTTGTAAGTTGGCCTCGTTCATCTATCAACTCAGCCTCTAGCGCCACGAATTTGGCTTGCTCGGAGGCAAGAGTCTCACTGAGGCGTGCACTTTCGCTTTGTTCTTTTTCCAATTTTGCCTTAGTTTCTTCCACTTCGGACTTGAGCGTCGCGATGGTATTTTGGGCTGTATCTCGATCAGACCTAGCAATAGTTGCAGCACTCTTCACAGATTCAAGCTCGGCAACAAGATCTCCAGACAGGCTGGCCAATACTTCTGCAAGAGTAGGAAGTTCGTCAGGCATCTTGGAACGAGGTGACAATTGTGTGTGGACATCTTGGAGGGCATGGAATTGTTCATCGACAATCGATTCAGCACTCTCAGCACGAGCAAGAAGCTCCCGGTTGTCCTCTCTGACTCGTTGTAATTGCCTCTCCAAAGTCTCGTTGGTTTCGCGTTGCAATTTCGCATCGTTCCGAAGATAATCAACCTGACCTTGCGCCTTTTGGCCCTCAGCAATATGATCTTGTCGAGTTTTCTCCAATTCATCCTGAAGCATTCGAACCCTTTCGTCCACATCGGCCTTTTCGTGCTCACGAGACCCCATAAAATGCTCAATCTCATCCTCAAGCTCATCAATTCTTGCCTTGTACCTCTTGATATCCTCCTCGAATGACTTGCGCTCGATGACAAATTCTCGCTGCTGAGCTTCGAAGTTGTGAAAGAGGTCATTCTTGGTGATATTTACTTCCTCCATTTGGGATTTCAAAGTTTCAGCACTCGTTTTACGGGCAGAGATTTCTCGTTCCAAGCCAGCTGCCCTTTCGCGTTCCACAATGAGCTCGGCCTCTGTTGACAGTAACTTCTGCTGGAATGCCTTTTCCTCGGGAATTTGATGGGATGAATATCGCCGGGATGATACAGAAGATCTTCTCGAGTGATCATCATGTAGACGTGGAGAAGCAAGAGGATTCGCAGTAACATGTGCGTCAGGGCTTGGAATACCTGAAATCTGAAAGGCGTTGAGGGTAGGAGTACGACTCATCTGAGTCTGTCGATGAAGCACATCTTCCAACCTTCGTATTCGACTTTGAGAGGTTTTGAGCTGTGACTCGACCTTTTGTTTGTCTTCCTGCAACTGGCGTATCACGTCGTCGTCCCCTCGTACAAGGAGTGTACTTCTACCCAGCGCAGCCTCGTGCATGCTACCCGCCTTGAAAGCTTTAGCGCGCTTGCTCTGTTGCTTCGTTGGGCTATTCAGATCCGTTACTATTTTTGAAACGTTGATAACAGTTTGAGAGTCCGAATCGTGAGATTTCAAGATTTCCAAGAACTCATCCAGATCTCCTCGGGTGACTTGTGGCCACTCTTCTTCATCACCATGAAGGTTAACTTCCAGACCCATCACCC
>LLCD01000951.1:0-13603 GCA_001414355.1 Hymenoscyphus salicellus
AGGCTTTAAAAGCCTTCAAAACATCTTCCTTGTCGTTCCCAGTCTCGCAAAGTGGCGTGAGAACGAAAGGAGTTCGTTTAAGGGTATGGAGGCTTCTGAACCTCCAAGTCATTATGCACGACCTGGTTTGCTTGCTAGAATCTTGGAAGGGAGGATATAAAGTGAGATGGAACAGGATTCGAAACTTCTAAGCTCTCCTGTTCCTGGTTTTTGAAGTTACAACCTTTACAATCATGATTATTGGTGGAAATCTCAGCAAGTTCGTCAATGTATTGCGTTGAGGCAAGTGGAATGGATGGGGAATGTCGGGAACAACTCTATATTCCACGAGTCCACTCGATGGTTGTTTAATGAGTATTGGACTGGACGACAGATGCCTAAGTTCTGTGAAATTAGAGCGGAAAACTAGTTTTTTGGGGCATATGGGGAATTCCTTCTACATTGTCTTGGTTCCTTTCCCCCTAGGAAGTCGAGAGATTTGTCTTTGTAGCAAAGCTGCGAGTTTAAAAGGAATTGTTCAAACACCAGCTGAAATTGGTGGGCCCATGAGTACCATCAGACACAATTTGCAGGTTTTCGGGGTCTGGTTGGAAGCAGCGAGAAACAGAAATATTCTCACCCCTGAGCACAATTACTCTGGCCCATGAAAATACACCGATTGATTCTCCATTATTGATTGCAAGAAAATACAACTGCCCTACGGCTCTCACGGATTTCTTCGCTCCAATCGGATGGCTCTGTATCCGTTAAGCGAAATGAGCCAAAGAGGCGGGGGTTCGACGCTCCATCTAGAAATTAATTCGTGGATCAACAACAATAAAATACGTATAGGAGTATTCTTCTCAGCTTAATAGTTCTTGTTCATCTGTTCATCTCACATTCAATCAATCGCCACATTTACACTCTTTTGTTCTAACAATTTCCCGCCCTCGAGTTTTTCAAAACAATGAAGAATTTCCTTGCTTATCTAATATCTCTTTCCCTTTATCACATCGGCAGCTGTCAACATATACTCATTGTTAAAACCACATCTGGTATTCTTCGTGGTTTCAGTCCCATCCCAAACGTCATCGCTTATCTTGGGATTCCCTTTGCACAACCCCCCATAGGAGATCTTCGGTTTGCACCACCGCAACCCCTCATAGTCGAGAACTCTTCAGAAATTAGAGACTGTTATCATTCTTCGCCTGGATGTTTTCAGCTCGGCGTCATTACTGCATTTCTAGACCGAGCCACGGGGATTGCTGAGTCGGAAGATATGCTTTCCATTAACCTTGTGAGTAAGAGATGGACTAGTTATCTTCTTTGATGGGTCACTGATGTAGCAATAGTGGAAGCCAGCCGAGTTATGCAACAAAACTCTGCCTGTCATGATTTTTCTCTATGGTGGTGGATTTAGCGAAGGGGCGAATGGAATGCCTGCATACAATGGCGCTGAATTTGTTGCCGAGCAAAAAGATATCATATACGTTACCATCAAGTAATTTTTACTTTCATTTACTCTTTCCTCTTAGTAGCATGCAGGGCTCACAGTTATAATTCAGTTACCGTGTCAATGTTTTCGGCTTCCCAAACTCACCAGCCATCGAAGTCAAGAACCCCGGACTTCTAGACCAGAGATTAGCTGTGGAGTGGCTTCGCGATAATATAGCATCTTTTGGTGGAGATCCAAAGCGTATGACGCTGGCTGGTCATTCTGCTGGTTCGATTTCAATTGCTTACTGGTCGTATGCTTATGTTGAAGATCCGATTGTTAGTGGTCTTATCGAATGGAGTGGGCAGCCAGGTCTCATTCCTAACGATGATGGGAGTAATTGGCCGAAGCTTGCTAAGTCGACCGATTGTTCGAATTCTGATGCAGTTACTGAGCTTCAATGCATGAGGGCCTTACCCCCAAGAAGTATCAAGAGCGGCTTGTTTCCCAGCGGGCTTGCCCAGCTTACGGATCCGATGAATCCTGGGGGTACACCTGTTGTTGATAATATCACTGTTTTCTCCCTGGCCGAGTATAAAATAAGGGGTGAAAAAGGGGAATTTGCAAAGCTGGTACGAATACATTCCAAGCTGTCTATCTTAAATTAACACTTTCAGCCACTTGTTGTATCCAATACCGTCAACGAAGCAGATGGAGTCATCCCTTTTTCTCCAACTGAAGGCGTCAATAAAACCCTCTCGAATCTCTTTACAATGGCTTCATTTCAATGCCCGGTATCCTCAACAGCAAGATATAATTCCCAACAAAAACTTCCCACATGGCGATATCTATACAACGGCAGCTTCTCTGAGGTCAAGCCCTATCCTTGGATGAGACCATATCATGGCTCTGACAATGCATTGATGTTGAATCAAGTCAGATTCTTTGCTTATGAAGATCTTGGACCCAAAGTCGTGAAAGCGGGGGTTTATTTGCGAAATGCTATGGCAAGCTTCGTGAGGGACCCTGTTGAGGGGTTGGCCAATTTTGGATGGCCGGGTTATGATGCTGGCGGTGAGTGCTGCTTTTTTGTTTCGGTAATTCTGTTTAGGGAAAGAAATGTGAGCTAATTCAAGTTATTTTAGCTCCAACACTCGTTAAACTATTCGGGGAGAATTCAATTGAGGTTGAATTCAAGGATCCTGCAGTCTATGATACTCCCTGCCAATATATAACGTAGGGTATTTCGATTTTTCCTATTCTGTCTCTATGCTGGCGATCTTTTGCTGGACTTCAATGTGATTAAAGGAAGGCAGATGGGAGTAAATAAACAAGCAAATAAGCGAGGATGTTTGCTGAGTCTCAACTTTGGGAGAGTTTTGCTTTAGATTTGGCCTGTGGTTTGCGGGGGTGTTGTTTAGGGTAAGATGTTGAAGGGGAATTTTTGGTTCTATCGAAAAATTAACATTAGGGAACGGAGTTAGTTGAGTTAGTGAAATGAATGGATGACGTTTGAGTCCAAACTTCGTTTGGATTTTCACATTACTCGAGACAAAAAGGACACTTAAAATGAAAGACTGTAAGATTAATAATTAGATTATATTCGCGTATTAAGTTCATATAAGCTTTTTTATTATTCGAGGCAATAAAGACAGCTAAGATACAGAAATAGTTTTAGCAGAATAGAGACATATCTACACTTCATTTAATTTCTTTAGATACTCGAGTTATATGGACTAAAGGTTATAAGTGAATTGAGTTAAAAGACAAAGTCGATTAATGATAAAAGAGTAGATTTACTAGAACTTATAAATATATTCCTCATTGCGACTACTTTATACCTACGAACTAAAGCCAGATATGTCGAAAAGAATATATACCTAACGTAATAGATATCTTCTGGCATTCATTCCCCTTAAGAGAGTAAAAAGGGAATGCAACTGCCGTGAATCGAACACGAACCTCCACCTTGCTCGTCTTCGGAAGAAGACTTGGAAGGGCGGAATCCTAACCATTAGACCATAGAAGCTGTTTCTGCTTTCACTATCTCACTTTTTGCTCAATTCTGTGTAAATTTTCCTTCAATTTGAAAATGGATGGCGCTAAACTGGTGGTGTTAGTACCTACCTCGCAGCTTAGCCTAGACCCGATGGGTCGAGTTCCCATGATGAATCACAAGTCATTGAGCCCAAGTAAAGTGCTTCTCGGTCGTCAGTCGTCAACCCCCTAGGAAGCGACGAGCAAAATCATAGAAAGGCTTATGAGAGAAATAAAAACATCTAAGCCCTAAATCAAAAGTTAGCACTGAAGTAAATGAGATAACATTTAGTGAGAAATCTCACCCTGCCTGGCCCACACGATGGGCATGCACTCATTCGAAAACTTACTATAGAGAGAGTATTAGTAGCTAACCTACCACAACCACCACAGCGACATGCAACAAAATATGCACATGCATGCACCTCGCTCTATTCAGATCATGCTTCTGTACGGTGGTTGGCTGGTTAATTACCCTTGTCCGCCCCTCTTCTATTTCTCCACCAATTTAAATCCCACAGGGTTTGTTGCTCTATTCTCGGGTAACCGATGAATTGCAAGAGTTCAAGGAAGGAGGAGGGCATTATGAGTTTGAGGCACGACCTGAAGCAGTTTTGTATGCGGAATGACATAAAACGCTAGATCTAGCGAAAAGGAATTCCTAAGGAGGTTCCTACAAGGGCTAATGAACACCTTGCTATAATCGTAAGTATCTTACAGCTTTCTGTTTTAGTGAAACCTCCTTATTTTCTCTACTCTGAGGGCTGGCATCTGCTAGCATTGCTTAAAAGGATACACTCGCGAAAACCACTTCTCAGTACTCTTCCCTAAATCGAGAACTGGAAAAATGTGCGAAACCATGAATCATATCCATTCACAATTGTCAATTTGCGCACAGGATTTATTATATTATACAGCATTTCTATCAACCCTGACTACAAGGCTACCAATTTCTAATACTTTACCCCAACTCCGATGCGCTTCTTGGATATCATCAGTGGTTTTCATCGTAAATGTTCTTTTGACCAGAACCTCGATTTGTTCAGATAGAACCATTTCAAACAGGGCTTCAAGACCTTTGTTATAGCTCGCGTCGTCTCGGGAGATGAAATAAAAAAGCAGTGCGTCTTCCATCCCATACCTTGAGATAATTCCGAGCAAAGAGCTTTGCGATAGAAGGGGCGGGCGAGCGGGGAACCTCACCATTGAGGCTCGACATGTTGGCACTGAAAGCTACTAGCATGCTATTCTTCAAGGCCAGAATGTCATAAGATTCATCCCAGGAATCAGATCCAAGGTGGTCAAAGACTGCATCAACTCCCCCTATGTCTTTCATGGCCTGTATCTAGTTTTTGTTGTTGAAATCGAAAGGTCTCGCGCCAGGAAGATGTCTCAAAATCGCTTCGTGGTTTCTAGGTGACGCGGTTCCGAAGACTTCAGCGTCTTGAAGTGAGCAAAGTACTGCTGTCGCCCAACCACAAGCACCCGGCATGCCGTGGACGAATACCTTGTGTCCGGATTTGACCTTTGAGTTTCCCATGACCATTCCATATGCAGTGCTCCAATCCAGAACCAGAGGAATCGCAGATTTGAGACTGATACCTTTCGGTACGGGCACTACATATTTCTCCGCAACGTTGCAGAGCTCAGCTTGAGAGTCGTAGATGGTAAGAGCACACACAGCGTCACCAACTTTCAACTTGCTACTTCCATTACCATTGGCTACGACGTGGCCCACAAGAGCTAGGAAATGTTAGTTGTTGTTGTTGAGGTAGGCAGGCAAAGTTTTGCGTGTTTACTTATAGTAGCCAGGAGTTAAGGGTGCGGCCTTTTGTCTGGGATAAGTTCCCAGTCTCATGTTGATGTCCGCTCCCGCGAATCCAGAATAGGCGACCTTTATTTAGACATCATTTCGTCCGGGTGTAAGGATGACAGCTGAGATCGCGGAAACATTGCCTTCGTCGCCAAAACTAGAGATGATCACTATCTTGATCGTGGTTCCTTGAGTCATTCTGCTTCAGTGCTTCGATGCTTTCTCAATGTTGTCTTTCTTTCCTAAATCAATCAGAGCGGTAGAAGGTGGAGTGTATAATGATGAAGAACTGCTCGTTCTGGAATGTGAGAAAAGTAATGAGTTGCTCCAATCAAAGGGAAAGATTCCGAGTTTAGAATAAAATCAATATTACAAAATGACCGGAGAACCTGGTAGTTGATTACTCATAGTCAATAATGCAAAGTGAAGGAGATTCCATTTTTCCCATTAAAAGTTTAACTGGAGACTCTGTATATTCATTCCCCGTGCAATTCCCCCCTGAAAAACGAGTCGATGCGGTTTCACACGCGGAGAAAATATTGCCCCGAACGTCAATGCAGAAAAAGCTCGTTGCCCCACATAGAAATAGCAGGTCGATTGCTCGGTGTCTTACAGACTATTTACCAAGTTATTTGATGTATATGGAATTTCTACAACGCTCAACAGAATGTCAGCACTAATGCCCTGACCAAGAACACTTTCCAAAGCCCAAAAATAAAAATGGAGGGGTCCTGTACGAAAAACCTTGGGACGGAAAGATTACTGATCCTTAATTCTGGACCAAAACAACTGTTTAAGATTATTAATATTCCGTTTCTACCTTTCTTGGGTATGCCCAAGTATTAACGTATCTTAGGTTGACTTCGTCCGAAATAGTGTATTGACAAACTATTCAACTATTCGAGTTCTACTTGAGTAGTTTATAAATAGAAATAATCTATAGATATAAACCGAAAATCCTAGTATTTCAATAGTAATAGGGAGGACCTCCTTCTTGCTAAAAAAGGTTAGGTAGCTACTTTTTTGCGTTTTTTCTAAACAGACACTATTTTCTAAAGTAAAATAATAATTAATCACTACTTAGGTACACCTATATTAGGTCCGAAGCATCCGTAGCATCGGTCCAATTCGGTCCGCACTACTCAAGTAGTGCTGAGTAGAGTAGAGTAGAGTAGCAGCTATTACTCTACTCTGCTCAACTCTACTCTACTCATTTAATACACTGGCCCGAAAGACTAAATCGCAAACCGCAAAGGGTAAAAGGCAAAAATTTAGGCTACTACTGCAATACTTCCAAGTTACTAAGTATCTCTACTATCTTCTCTCTTGTTCTTATACTCTCACTCCCTTCTCTAAGGAAAATAGAAGAGGGACGGAGACTCCATTACTTGCTTAATAATTTTTAGCCCTCACCTAAAGAGGTTAGAAGGACAAATTATAACGTAATCATAAACGGTTTGCTAGCCCCTTCTCTATTTCTTCTCCTTCTTCTTCCTTCCTTTAAGAGGGAACAGGAGTAAGAATAACAATGCGTAGAACTTAAGTTTATAACTTTAGAAGGGGAATAATTAAGGAGAAAAGAGAAAAGAAGAGAGGGAGGGAGAGGATTATGAGGGCGAGGGGAAAGGTTAACATTCTCGGGGGAATGTTCCTCATAGCTTAGGTGAGTAAATATCCCCTCTCTTTTCCCTCTCTTACCTTCTCTCTTTCCCCCTCTTTCTCTCTCTCTTGTCCTTAATCGTTAACAATAGCAAGAAGGTATTGTGATAATGAGGATGCTATAGTAAGGATGCAATAGTAATTACGACTCTCTTAATTACTTACTCACTTACTCACTTACTCACTTACTCACTTTAAAAGCTAGCCAGAAGAGTCTAGTCCTACAGAGATGAATCTATAGGTAGAGAAGACAATTTGACTTATTCTATTTGCTCTCTATAAAAACTGACATTATGCGGTTTGCGATTTGTGATTTGCGATTTAGTCGTTTTTGGCCTTTTGTACATTTGGGATGCCGTAGCTAGAGAATCTTAATACGTCGATCGCCCTTGGAAGTTCAAATATTACAAAGTGAACAAAGTGTGAATGCTGTTCAGACCTTGGTTATCTCACCCACCCCATCTCTTTCAAGTATATAAAATCCAACAAAAAACTGTAGCGAGACCTAATTAAAATTCATCCTACTCTCTAATACCAACCTCTCTCTTAACGCCCCAACCTAACTTCCAAAGCAACAACACCACGAATATATTTAAACTTATTCTCTGCTACAGCCCCAAATAGAAAATTATTAGGCCCTCACCCCACTTTACCAAGTCTGACCCAAATCTCACCCCTAAGCACCTCGCTTACCTCGATATCAAACCAAGATCACACACCAACACCGCCCCGCACAAGAACATCACTCACTCAGTCAACACATAAGAATAGGTAAAAGAAGATTCTCATTCCCAGATTTCATCTACCAAATACTAAACTACCATAAATGCCCAAACACCCCTAGCCCCAGGCCCCTGACTAGCCAAAAAAAACACCAAGCAACAAATGCAAATGCAAAATGCGGAAATGCTTTCCGTACGCTCAAAGCAAATATGCGCAAAGCACCAATATGATGTTAAAAAAAAAGGGACATCAATCCATCAACCCATAGCATATATACAACCTACCGTCCATTTTGTCCATATTATCCGTAACACCCCTCCACCCCTTCACAACTCCTCCTCTTTACATAATACTACTCAACGCACACTGCTTAATCTGACTCTTCTGATCCCTCGACCGACTAACCTGCCAATAACTCTCCGTAAAATCCGAGCAATTCATCGCCTTCAAGAACTCCTCGTCATGCGTAATAATGATAAGCTGGAAATTACTCTGATGTCGTCGCTGCTCAATAATAGCATGCAAACTCGTCGCCAACGCCTTGATATTATCGGTATCCAGATTGGTCGTCGGCTCGTCAAGGGCTATCACGCCACAATTAACACCAAAGCACTCCGCCAGGGCGAGACGGATGATGATACTAGCTAGCACCTTTTGTCCGGCACTGCAGCGTCCCCGCATGTCCATCTCCACGTCGCCCTTGACCATGACGACGCGGTAGTTGTAGCTGCGCTTCTGCGCCAGATTCTCGTTCTCGGATTTAATCATGATGGTGTCGACGTCGGTGCCTTGGTAGGTGCGCTGCCAGAGCTCGCCCGCAATCTGGTTGATCTCCTCCATCTTGAGGGAGTGGTACTTCATGATGGCCGTCTCCAAGGCGTCGCTGTACTTGGCCATGTCGTCCACGGCAGCCTTGGTGAGCTCAGCCTTGACATGAGCTGATCGGTATTCATCATTGGTGTTCTTGTAATAGTTTTCATACTCATCGATCAAGCGAAGAAGTTCGTCGTCCTTGGCGGAGATTTCACCAGAGATGGGACCTCGTCGAGCCACCAAGTCTTGATGATCCTTTGCCGCATCGTCAGCTTCTGATTGCAGTTGCTCGTAATCATCCTCGACATTGCGTGACTTTAGCTCGGCAATCTCGCGTTGAAGTTGCTTGAGGTCCTTCGATTCCTTTCGATAACGAATATTCTCAGAAATGGTCTTGCGGTTGCTCTCGCTGTCAGCGGTCTGTTGCTTGATGGCATTCCCCTTTTGGGTAATTTCATGTAGCTCAGCATTATGATCTTGCTTCTGTTGCTCGATCCGGGTAATCGCACGCTCGCAGGAAGCCAACTTTCCTAGTCCATCGTTCTTGAGGTAATGATTGATGCCATCATCGACCAACTTGAATTTGTGGACAGTGTTGGCAACGTTGTTCTTATCGTTCTGAATCTGCTTTTCCTTGGCACGACCCCGACTTTGAACATCCTCGTACGAAGCCTTGGCCTTTGCGACTTCTGGAGCGAGAGACTCGAGTTCAGCGTCGGCTGCTTGGATCGATTCACGAAGCTTTGCCGTGCTATCTCGAAGATCCTTGATCTCATCAGACAGGGACTGCTTCTTTTCCAAGTCGTACTTGGCAGTACTCATCTTCTGAGAGACTTCGCCTTCCTCCTTCTCCAAGAGATTGATGGAGGAGGTTGCTTGTTTTTCGTCGCTTCGTAGCTTGTTGAGCTTGGAGTCGAGTGCTCGAATACTCTCTTCACAAGCGGTGCTTTGCTGATCAAGTTCTTCAGTGTTGAGAGAACTGCCGGACATCTTCTGTTGAGATGAAAGTCGTTGGCTGTCGGCTTCATACTTGGCGATGTCGTTCTTGAGCTGCATAATGGTGCCAACAGGTTTGACAAGACTATCGAGATCGTGCTGAGCGGCAACGGCCTCGGCAACCACCAGATCTTGTTCTTCCAAGCTTTCGACGAGCAATTTCTTTTCCGACTCATTCTTTCTCACCTCCTTTTCCAGAGATGGAACATCAACTTCAGAGAGTGTCTTGTAGGTGTCATAGTGTTGGCGGGCTGCATTTGCCTTCTCAAGCTCTTCTTCAAAGTCTGCAAGGTCCTTCTTCAGCGTCGCGACTTTCAATTTCTGGAGTTTCTCTTCAATCTTTTCAAGTGCCTTGGATTTTTCCGTGCCGTTGGCAAATGATCGTTCACACAACTTGCAGCAGTTGCGAGTCTGAATCTCAACTTTGCCCTCACTAAAAAACTTTCTGAAGTGTTGTCCGCTTCCAAGTTCTCCTTGCGTGTCATTTCGTGCCTTCTCCAAGTCTGCAAGTTCCTGAGGATACTCATCAATGCTTTCCAAAGGGGAACGATCCTCGCCTCTGGTGATAGACTTCATCACCACATCTGACAATTTACGCATATTATCCTTCTTCTGCTTGAGACTATCGCGAGATGTCTTGAGCTTGTACTCGAGACTACTCAGCTGCCGACTCAGGTCCTCCTGAGTTTTCTTGGCATCAGAGACAACACTGGCTCGCTTGCTTGTAGCTTCCTCGAATTTTGCTTCCAAAGAATCGATGGTCCAGTTGTGTCCGATTACAGCAGACAACTGGTCGCGGTACGTGGCTTGCATAGTCTCGAGACGTGCTTGTCGATCCTTTAATTCTTTCTTGACGAGTTGGAACTGAGCTTGGGCTTCTGCGGCCTTGTTGCTTGAAATGAGCTCAGTTCTCAATCTCGCGGATTCTGCACCGAGTTCACGTCGTTCACCTTCTGCCTTGCGAATATTATTCTCCCAATCCGCAGCTTCATAATCAGAGCGCAAAGATTCCAGGCGTTGCTGAATGTCACGGTAAGAAGATTCCAGGGCAGCGTTGGTTCCTTCATCCATGACAATGAGGTTGATCTTTTGCTGATTCGAAGTGACCTTCTTCTCGTTGGTATTGATGGTTTGTCGAGAAGTTGCCTTCTCACCAGTTCGAGCAGATCGCTTGGTTTCAAGGTTGGTGAGAACGTCCTGTTTCGCCTGAAGCTCCTCGTCCATTTGCTTTTGAATCTTCTCCAAGTCGCGGTCCTTCTCACGGGAAATTCGCTGAATCTTGGAAACAAACTCCTTAACTTGAACGTCATCAATATCTCCGTCAAATCCACGCATCGAATGTTGACGTGCCGAGGTTCTGACGAGTTCAAGTCGTGACTCGACTTGTCGTTCATAGTTTTCCTTCTCAGCTATGAGTTGACCCTTTTCAGATTGCTTCTGTGACAATTGCTTCTCAGCATCCTTGATTGAAGCTTCGACTGCGTTGTGTTGAGTTCGAAACTTTTCCAGTTCTCGATTGAACTCTGCCATTCGTTCTTCGTATTTCGCAAGTGTCTGCTCGAGCCATTCATCGGAATCCGTAAGCACCGTCATGTTGGCTTTCAATGTATCAACATTGCCCTTCGTATACTGCGCTTGTGTTGACTTGTTTTGGAGGTCATTCACATGCTTATAAGCGTTACTGGCAAATTCTTGCTTTTGCGTCAAATCATCAATAGCATCCTTGATTTGTTTTTCCAGGTCAGACATCTGATCGGTGAGGGTCGCGATTTCGTCATGAAGCTTTGTAGATCTTGACTTATTTCTATCGGCTCTCGCTTTATCTACCTTGAGATGCTCCTCCTCGACTCGAAGATTTCTCAAGTCTTCAGCTTGAGCTTTCCGAAGTTTCTTCAGGTTGTCGAGTGCATTGGAGTATTTCTGCGCCTCGAAGATCTTGTCGAATTGTTTCTTCAGAATTAGAGGCTCGCTCATGGGCCAGAGAGACTCGTCTTGATGACAGAAGATGACATTTTCGAGGACGGCGGACGACACCCCCAGGTATTTTGGAATGAGCTCATCCCTACGTTCCCCAGTTAGCGGGATCACGACAATGGGTTTTCTTTCTTCGTGTATCGGGACACGGTCGCGATTTTCGTGGTGGACAATAATGAGGATTGGGCATACATTTCTGCAACACGCTTTGAAAGGCTGGTTCGCTCGGGTCCTCTGTTCATCACCAAGTTGCTATCAAGAGTCTTGGTTTTTCTTGTGTTATTCTTGCCAACAGTGAGCTGGATAGATCTTGAAATGACCAGCTTGGACTGTTTGGCATCCTTGAATTGAAGCTTGACTTGTGCCAAGACTTCCTTCTCTCCGGCAAGCTGCCACGATGTTAGCCCCATCCCTCAGCATCCCGTCCTGATTCATTCCCACCTTTGGATCATGTACAAAGGCCCCATTGGTTTTGGCACCCGCAGGCAATACGCCAGTGGTGGCATATTTGAGGCATTCGATGATGGACTGACAGGTTAGCTTCTGGTCGAGCGGGCGTGAGGGGAAGAGGGTTGTCGAGGGCGGGAGGCATACCGTCTTGCCAGAACCATTGTATCCAACAATCAACGTGAGGGGCGCATGGAATTGGATGATCTCGGGGGTGACGTTGCTGAAGGAGCGAACGCTAGAGAAATATAAGTGTCAGTCGTTTGTAGAGCATGGAGATGGATGGGCAGCATGGAAATGGAACTTGGAACTTGCTTACCCCACAATGCGCAACTGATCGATTTGAGCTGCAGCCACGGTTTCAATGTCAGTGTCATGCTTGGTCTCGGAGGTCTCGCGTTTTCTCTTACACCTGGGTAGCAGTTAGTATGGGCGCGAGGTGTTGTTGGGTAGAGTCCGGTTGCTTACATCTTGTCTTCTGCCTAAAGAGACACCGTCTCATGCCCTAGGGGCTTCGCAGATGTAAATGAGTAGGACAAGAGGGCACTAGAAGGTATGAAGGAGTAGATGGTGGAAGAGGGTGGTAGGGTGGTGTGGAGGGGAGATGTTTGTTTGGAGAGATGTTTTCAATGCTCAAAGGTTCTGGGTGGACGCGCTCTTTGACGGGTCGACACGTGACGGGAAAATGGAGAATATCAGAGACAAATCCTAATTCACTCTCTAATCGAGGAAGGGCCATATCATGCAAAGATATAGAACATATGTCATTGATTGACTAGGGCTAAAGAACTTTCTAGACTTTTGTGGTATTCTTACGTCGACTTTTAGAGGTTGACTTATTGACACTGCTTTCCATTTTCCACTGCTTTCCATTTCCCACTGGTGGAAGGCTGCTGGCTCCAGGTACGAAAGGGGTCTCAAGAAGTCAAGAGCCACCCTTATAAGGCGGTGAGATGCTTAGGCCAACCAAAATCATAGGATATTAGCCAGCGCCCCATAAATTCCCTCTTACAGAGACGGCAGAACAAGGGGGGTGGCTCTTGACTGCCTGAGACCCTTCCGTACAGTTCTCTGGAAATCCATTGGCCTTGGATTCAGAACAACCACAACACCACAAATAAAATAGATCCAACTTAGTGTATTGCATTATCAATGAGGATTCCTCATTTTTCATCTTTCATTTTTCATTTTTTGAAGCCGCTTTAGACACTGCTGTGGGGTTTTCCACCGGAGGAGATTCCGAGTGGTGGCGAGACAGCGGGGAAGCAAGTGGAAGCAAGCCCAAAGACACTAAATCTGCATGTAGCCGTAACGAGCCTGGCACGACGGGTCCGTGCGATCAGGGCATCACTGAAAAATCGAGTAGTATAGTAGAAGTACACAACTATACCAAGTTCAAAAGAATGAAGAGTTCTTATAAACATTAACAATATGCTTTAGACTCACAGGGTATTTTTTATACATTTTTCGCAAATCTGTAGCTTGTTGGAGTTCTCTTTTAGTATAGCGTCTACAAGAGCCTGATCGCACGAACCCGTCGTACCGGGCTCGTTACGAACCGGGTCTCACGGGTCTGTGCCTACAGGCTGTCACTTTGTACTTTGTAGAAGTTAAGTTATAAGACTTCACAAGTGTCAGAAAAATATATGAAAAATCGATTGCAATTATAAATTACACTGCTTGTATTCGAATCCACTCTCTATTATTCTGAATGTGTCGTTGGTGCA
>LLCD01000952.1:0-13600 GCA_001414355.1 Hymenoscyphus salicellus
CCCAGGGAGTAAAACAAATACACGCCTCCCCCATCTCCGCCCGCTACATCTTTATCTCCCCCCCCTCAATGGAAACCCTCGAATCGCGTCTCCGGGGTCGGGGAACCGAGAAGGAAGATTCCATCCAGAAACGCCTCCTCCAAGCAAAGAATGAATTGGAGTACTCCAAGACTGAGGGGGTCCATGATATTATTATTGTGAATGATGATCTGGAGAAGGCGTATCAGGAGATGGAGGAGTTTATTTTTGGGAAGAAGGAATAAGATATGATGGGAAAGGTAGGAAATGAGGGAATGGAGGTGTAGGGTGTTTGAGAGTATTTGAGGGAACTGGGCTTTGTAGGGATGGTTGAGGGACTGTTCATAAATGGTGGATGGTTAGGGATGGAGTGAGAGGCCATGAGAATTGGCGGGATTGATTTACAAAATTTAGACCAGAATCATTTGCCTCTAGACATGGGAGAAGACATACACCAGAGGAACATAAAAGTGCTCACTTCACATAGACCAAACAAAAAAGGAAATCATTTTAAAAAAGACTCGAGCTATCAATGCTCCATTTTTTAAGAACCTCATTGCTCTCGTTCTACATCCTATCATGACCATACGGAATCCTTACGAGTAAAGGTGAAATGAATTCTCAATATTAAGTGAGAAGGCTAATTAGGCAAAAGAAGAAATATGGAGAATCCGCGCGCAAAGAAGACACAAAAGTAAAGCCCGTATTCGAAAAGCGGCGGCCATTAAAGCTCTCCTTGGCCTGCTGCAAGGAGAATCCTGTGAGACGCTTTTACACCAATGACCGCTTGCTGGTCATAAACAACTCCATCCACCCCGACCCCATAACCAAATAACTCCCCACTTAATAACCGTTCATGGTATTTCTTTGAGAGTTTCGGCTCAGTTCTCGATCGGCTGCTGGACTGATAGGTCGGCTGCCAGCGTTGTGTCCACCTCCAGCTGCACTGCTCTCCTTGAGCGCAAGAAGTTGCTTGGCACGGAAAGTCTCGTAATGGATTTGAGAAGTGGTTTCGATCAAGTCTTGGAGATGGGTTCGGGTAAGGAAGTTTCGAAGGTATACGAATTCGCAGTGGTTCTCGTCCTCGACGTTGATAACACCCCATCTGTTTTGTCGTCCACGGACTTGTTTGCCTCCAACAATAATTGACTTTTCTGATCCGACGACGGCGAATGGAATGATGTTCTACAGAAAATTAGTATTTGCATGTTGCACAAGATGAGAATGAACAAACCTTGATTTGGGCGTTCAAGGCGCGCTCCTCCTCGTCAAACTCATCGTTATCGTATGGGAACATCTTCAGGTTGTGGAACGCGAACTCCTCCTTTATGCGTTCCTTGAAGGCACTTCGCTCCTCAAGTGTCAAGGAATCCGACTTGGCAATAACTGGTACGACGTTGACCACATCGGAAAGCTTCTTCAAGACTACAATATCAATTGGCTTCAGCGCGTGACCAGAAGGTTGGATGAAGAACAAGCAGCAGTGGATTCTGGTGTCCTGGATGTATCTTTCTCTTTGGGCGGTAAGCTCTTTTCGGAGGTAGGCCGAGTGTTGGTCCTTGATGTATTTGACAATTGGGTCCCAGCATCTGTCGTTGTTGACTTGATCACCATAACCTGGAGTGTCGACAATGTTTAATCGTAGACGAACCCCATTCTCCTCGATAACGTGCGAAACGGTTTGGATCTCGGTGGTTGATCGTACTGGCTCATCGGGTGCGAGTCTTCCTTTCGAATCGATCAAGTGCGACGCAAAGATGGTGTTGATGAGTGTTGACTTTCCAAGACCAGTTTGTCCTAGAAGCAGAAGCAATCAGAAAATGCGCAATGATGAAGGGCAAAGTTTGGATCTAGAATTGAAGAACATACCAACACAGATGACGTTGAATTGGAACCCGCGCTTCAACAGCTTGCGCTCAATCTGGGTTGTGATACTATCGAAACCGACATGGCTGCGAGGGTACACCGACTGTTGGGGGGCGTGTCGGTCCATGGTGGCCATAAGTTTTGTAGAAGAGTCGGATGGGAAGAGAGAGGGTGTGTGGAAGCTGGAAAGGTGAGGTTTATTATTATGGGTGGATGGTGCAACTCGAGATGAATTGTCGAAAACCAGAGGCAGCAGAAGGGGTTCCTCCACAATTTCGTTGCTTCCCCTTTTGCGGACGCGATATTAACCACGCTAAGGCCGAGCTGGGTTAGCTGCATGCACCCCCTGGCAACTGGGCCCACTGAAAGTTTGGGCAACGGATCGCGAAGCACTGGAGCACTTTTTGAGCTCAGAGCAGAGGTTGACGACGGGAGGCCAGGGCAAATTTCCATTCAATTCAGTTCAACCATCTCAAAAGTCATCTCCTATCGTCCATCTCCATCATGGCTTCCGCTCACGCCTCAACCCGGTCAATCCTCTCGGCCTTCCTCCCCCGATTATCCGCATCAACCACGTCCAGTACCTTCAGACATACCACTCTCTACTCACGGCGACTTTCACATCCTCTCCTTCCCGCAATCGCCCTCCCCGCCTCAATACAGCTCAATGTACCCGGACTACTAGAAGGAATATGGGAGTCAATCCTACGGGCTGTGCCAAAGAAGAGGACTTCGCACATGAAGAAGAGAACGAGGCAGATGGCTGGAAAGGGATTGAAGGATGTCACATCACTGAATAAATGCTCTGTCTGCGGAAACGTCAAGAGAGCTCATTTACTATGCCCCTTCTGCGTAAAGGGTAGGCTCCTTGAAACCTTTGATATTATATGGCCTTGTACTGACACCCAATGCAGAGATTCAAGATTTCTGGAGAGGAAAGCAGACCAAGCAACTGTCGAGAGAACAAATGCAGGAGCAGGCAGAGCTTATTGCAAAGGGAGAGGAGGATCCATTTGAGGCCAAGGACCGAGAGGAGAGGAAAGCGGAGTTGGAGAAGAATCAAGATCTTGACAAGGACAAAGATCAGGATGTCAAATATTGAATGGATGATACTTGAAACCCGGCATATTAGAACAGTGTAAGAAGTTCAGTTGTATGGCATAGAGCACCAGGAGTTTGTGAGGGACACCCAATAGCTATTGCACCTACAAGAACATGTATGATGTTATGTAACTATTTGTATATCAGAAAGTAAAAGCCTTCATCTGTTTTCTTACCTTAATAAGGATTTATTTGAGAGTATTTGAAAAGCCAAAACAATTCTCTCTGAACTTTTGGTTGCAAACCAACCTGTACATATAAAACCCGCTTCAACATATATTACACCCCCCGCCAAACCCAGGTTGCAAGCAACACCACCAACCCCTACGACCACGACCAAATTGCGCCTGTGAAATGCCAATGAATCGGTGACAATGGTATGAGGACGCCCAACTATCAGTGCCTGAAGCTAAATTTATCTGCAGTCCAAACAATACCTGACGACGCATACGGTCGACGATGGTAAGCTGCCCAAGCTACCCCTCCAAACCCTCAACTAACCAAGAGTAAAGCCCACCTCACAGACATCTACTGCATCGCAACAACAGGAACCCAAATCCTTTCCGCCTCCGGCGCCTCTTCCATAAAAATTCACTCCACAACCTCCCCGGACATCCCCCTCGCGCAAACCCTCACCGGAGCCCACAAACTCGGCTGCCACCACATCGTAACCTCCCGCAACGGCCGCATCGCCGCCAGCGCAGGTTTCGGCGGCGAAGTCAAGATATGGAGTCTCTCAGAAATCTCAGAATGGGTCGAGGAAGGCAAGATTGTGGATGGGAATAAGGCGGGCGAGATCTGGGCGATTGCTATTAGTGAGGATGGACATTTCCTGGCGAGCACGACGTATGATGGACGCATCAATGTTTGGGATTTGGTCGAGGGACGGAAGAAGATTCGGGAGTATGAGACGAAGGGGAGTTTTGGGATGTGTATTGATATGAGTCGGGATGGGAGGTTTACGGCGAGTGGGCATGAGAATGGAGGGGTTTATTTGTTTAATAATGATACGGGGAGGATGGTTTATTCTTTGCCTGGTAGGTTCTGGGGGGTCTTTATCATCTACTCTTGTGTTTTGCTAATATGGAGCTTAGGTCTTATCAAGCCTGTACGGACTGTCTCGTTCTCGCCTGCTGGTACTCGACTGGCAGCTGCTGGAGATGCGAGGGTTATTGCACTCTATGATGTTCAGCATGGAGAGCAAGTGGCAAATCTTACAGGACATTCAGCTTGGATATTCTCTGTGGATTGGAGTGATACTGGAGAGTATCTTCTCAGTGGATCATTTGACGGAAAAGTCAAAGTTTGGTCCATCGACCGAAGAGCGTGTGTGGCAACTCACAGTGAGACCGACAAAACACTCTGGTGTGTTAAATGGCTGCCAAAGGTTGCTGGAAGAAGCGAGGCATTTGCTACGGCTGGTGCAAATCGGAGTATCTCTTTCTATAGAGAGGCTACAGGAGGTTGAGATGCGCATATGGGAAAAGAGGGCATGAATTGATATGATATGAGGACGATTCAATCATCTACTGGCAGAGAAAATAGCTACATCGATTCAGGAGAATCGAATAAAAGGACCAGCTTCTCTTCCTTGAACACCGACACTCTTGCGTTGTCAACTGAAGCTCACAATTGCTAAACATCCATTCAGACTACATAAATACAAGCCATATGAACATAGCCTCACCATGAGATTTAGTGGTTTGTGCAACTATATTATTTATGTTACAGGTATCTTGACAGGTTTAAGACGGATGACTGACGTTTCTGGCTTACCTCTGACCAGAATTGGCGGAGATGGCTCTTTTTTCTCTATGGGCTCTTCTAACAGCGATTCCACGCCGTTTTTCAATGCTTCTCTCTTGTTCCTCTCCCATGCTATCCAAGCCACACCTTGCAGAAAGGAATCTGCCAGGTCATCCAACTTGCCCATCTTCTCCCCTTTTTCAAGTTCTACAGCTGGCCCACCCCCTGGCGCTCGGTTCCATTTTGCCAAATACGCTTTTGCAACCAGCTCTGCCTGTTTGCTACCCAATGTAACATGAGTTTCTTCTTCCAACCATCTTTTCACCATGTCAATCTTGTGACCTTTATTCCTGCGCTTCACACTCTGCGTTTTTCGCTCTTTTCCAGATGGCTCGTCTTCCTTGTCCCATTTATCTCCATTCAGCCAGTAATTACTGGCCTTGCCCGGGGAAATAGCAATAACCTCCCCTTTAAATATACCCTCCTCTTTCAGAGTACATAGTGTAGCGTGTAAAATCGCCTCCAACATATTAACCCTCAAAGTCCACTCGAGGACATTCCCAGAACCCATACTCCGGAAGCGTTGCCGTTCAATAAGAACATATTTCGGATCCAAGAGAAGCAGTCGATTCCGCAAGAGTCTATAAGCCGTAAAAGACATTGTAGCAGGCGTAAAAGATTCCTTCTCCGCCTCCTTACTCAATACCCTCTCCGCTGTCTCGGGCATCTCGTCATCCTTCACTTCATTCTCCACAGGTGGGGGTGTAGAAACAGCAAGACGATGCCATTCCCTCACGATGGGAAACTTCTCCGCACTCGGCTTCGCAATCTTGATCTTCCTCCTCCGCCGTGGGATCTCAAGGACGCAATATGCGAGATTTCGAATGCCCATATCGATGCTGAGGACGCGGATGGGTGCTCCTTTTAGCTTAGCGCGCAGGCCGGCGGCTTTGATAGCGGCGGTTTGGAGGAGCTCATCGTTTATGCGGGCGGCAATGAGGGCTTTGGTTCCGGAGTTTTGGATGCCGCATTTGAAGGCTACTTGTTTGAGCTGGGCGAGGCTGAAGGAGAGGGGGACTTGGGTTGGCATGTATGGTATGGAGTATGTTGGTGGAGGATTTTTCGTGAAGTTGGACCGCGGTTGGGAGACGCGACGGGAACTTTGTTTCAGGGGTGAGCTTGGTAAGGCTGAGAGTTAACTAGGCCTAAAGGAGGGTAAGAAAAGGTATAAAGCAAGGGTAGCTTTCTAGTCTCAAACATGATTTTTACCAAGAAACCTCATCACTTAGGAACGAAAGTGTTTCCTTTTCTGCCATGTCGTTTAGGTGACAGGTTACCCCGAGGACACAAAATGGAAGCGAGCGAGAGCTTTGTGCTATCTACAGAACCTCTTTCTTCCTTCCCAACATTTTTATTCGAGTACCCAGGTTGTCTCTTCCTCCCCGCGGCATCTTTCGACATTATCGAGTTTCCGAGCCAAGAGCTCCTCGGGACAAGAATCAATCGGGATTGAGAAATTTCTATCAGTCAACTGATTCAGCTGTGTCATTTTGATCAGCTCTTTCAATTGGGTATTCATTGGATTTTGCAATTGAGCCGATAGGATGCATACTCTTCTTTCCCCAATGGAGACCTGTGTGTTCTGGTGCCTTTTTCTACAACGTTGTTTCTCCATTTAGCTCTCTTTTCTGCAGGTAGCCGTTATGTTCTGTGTTACTATCGCAATATTTCATCCCATCTGCGCTCCTTTCATCCTTCTCGGGATCCTTTCCCGGGGACGTTTTCGTGTACTCTTCAGCTTCGAGCTCTTAATTGCCATTTTTGCTACTTTTCTATTCGTTCTTTCGCTCTAGGAATTGGTGGTTGTCAACACAACTACCTATTTTGGTAGAGACAACAACAGGGTCTCAGTAGCCTTGCATATCTGTACGCCGATCGTTCCCCAGTCTCGGTCGTTTATCCTCCAGAACGCAGTCAGACGGGCTGGATAAAATCAATATTGGGATTCTCGGTGTGACTGGAAAAGAAGAGGTTGGTGAGGTCGTGGGCTGACCTTTATAAGTTCTTTTCGCTGGTATGTTGGTTTTCTCACTTTTCATTTTTTTCAACAGTGAATTGAACCCACGGAGTCATTACAAACGACTCAATTGAACCCCTCAATCCTTCTTGCTATTTACAACTCCCACTTCAAACATACGAAGACTTTGCCACAATGAAGTTCTCTACCCCCTCCATCCTCCTAGCTCTCGCAACTCTCGTCTCTGCTCAAGCACTCCCACCAGATCTCCCACCTTGTGCAGTAAGCTCCCCAAAACCCCCTCAAATCTCCCTCTTCCTAATATACTAACACACCCACCAGCAAGCCTGCACCCTCCCCTTCTTCGACTCAACACTTGACCACTTCGCCGACTGCTCCACCCGAGACGTAGCATGCGTATGCACAAACACCACATTCATCGCCTCCATTTCCTGCTGCATATCCCAAACCTGCAATGCCACAGACCAACAAACAGCAGTTGATTTCGGAAATAATTTGTGTAGTCAGGTAGTGATCCCTGGCACTCCTCCGCTGCCATCTTCTGCGAGTTGTCCGAGCTCTACTACGCCGCCTAGCTATACGACTCCACCACCTGCGTATGTAATCCCGGAGCCTATTACTGTCACGGTTACGGCTACTCCTTCTGCTTGTACAATGAGTACGGGGAGTTGTAGGGTTAGGAGACGGATGGTGGTGAGGGACTGAGATTTGGAGAGTTATGGAGAGTTTATGAATGTATGAATATGTAATTGAGGGATGATATCTTGTGGACTTGGAATTTAATCTTAATACACTCATTTGAGGATGGGACGGAAAAGCATCTGTTACGGGTACTAGGTTGATTAGTTTATTGCAAATAATTAGAGCTGATTGACGCTACATCGCCCCGAATACATTGTTTTGATAATTTGAAAACATTCCTTCTGTCTTTCATCCCAGTAAAACGGTATTCAAGGCAGCAGTCATTACTTCGAAACTTGACTTTGCTCTCTCGTTATTGTAAAGCTACCTAATAAGGTTGTTCAAATGGTTTGAATTGAATCTTTGTTCGAAATCAAGGATAAACAGTATGTATCTGGCGACATGAAGGGGGGGAAAAGGCAGTTTACAGTCATTACCTATACCTTAACTCACTCATTTCTCAAATTTTGATAATCTTTGGAATTTTAATAAAAGTTACAAGGTCTATCTATTTTCATGTTCAACATTACCCAAATTGTTCCCATCTCAAAATCTGGTGGTCTATTTGCTTTTTAAAGCACCACCTCTCCTCAGCTTATCCCACGCCCATGGAGGTGCCAATATTCAACAGAATGGCTAAATCCAAATGAGGCTCCCAAGAAGTCTTAATAATTGTACAGTAACAGAGATATAAAGATTCTTCAAAAACCGAGGTCTTCAGAAGGCTGGAAAACAACTTGGAAGGGAATCACCTCAACCAACTCCCGAACCGAGGCTGAAGAAGCCTGATCACGTGAAGATCTTATCGAAAAGGCCGGAGCCGGGCCGGGGTCTGATAATAGAGTTTATGCAGGTGTCGTGTAGTGGCGCTTAGAAATCGACCCGCATAGGAGTTTTGAGGTCAATATCTCTGTGAAACGAGAACGAAAAGACTATCGTTGGTCCCTGGCAAGGTGACTTATATTGATTCCTAATGCTCAGGATTACACGCAGGTCTAGACAAAGTCTTAGTAAGCTGAGAGTGCCTGCCCGCACTAAGGAAGGAGTAATCGTATGCAACTCAAGCACGTCACTACGAAGTTCCTGCCAGCTATATCTTACCCCACCATCCCCTCCCTCTTCTACTTTTAGTTGGTCTTTTCGCATGCCCAATTTTGCCCTTCTAGCTCGAGCTACCTCCGTTGCAGCACCCCGAACAGCTTCTTCACGCCTGTTGTCTCTTTCTCGTCAATTTTCAAGCTCTTCTTCAATCATGGCGCCGGTACCAAAGGAGTGCGACTACCTAGTCATTGGCGGCGGTAGTGGGGGTTTGGCTTCTGCCAGAAGAGCCAGTGGATACTACGGCGCAAAAACAATTGCTGTTGAGAGCAAGCGTTTGGGAGGAACTTGTGTTAACGTGGGGCAAGTACAATCAGCCTCCCCAAGATTGGATCTGCTAACAAAGTTCCAGCTGTGTACCAAAGAAGATTACATGGAACGCCGCTGCCATCGCCGAAACGATACACGAAGCTAAAGCCTATGGTTTCTCAGTAGACCACACAGCTCCTTTCGACTGGCCATACTTCAAGCACAAGAGAGATGCATATATCAAGAGGCTGAATGGAATCTATGAGAAGAACCTGGGCAATGACAAGGTCGAATATATCCACGGCCATGCCAGCCTTACTGGAAAAAACGAGGCAGAGGTTACTTTGGACGACGGCTCAAAACAAATCATCAAGGCAAAGAAGATCCTCATCGCAGTCGGTGGCTACCCAACAATTCCACAAGGCATCCCAGGCGCAGAATACGGCATAAACAGTGACGGGTTCTTTGACATTGAGAAACAGCCAAAGAAGGTTGCTCTCGTTGGCGCTGGATATATTGCTGTTGAATTCGCTGGCATGTTCAATGCTTTGGGCACAGAGACCCACTTGTTCATTCGAAACGACAAATTTTTGCGAAGTTTCGACCCAATGGTACAGGATGCCATCTTAGCAGAGTACGAAAGATTGGGCATTCACATACACAAGAACTCCAGCCAAAGCAAAATCGAGAAGGACGAGAAGACTGGCCAGCTCACCATCCACTACGAAGACGCGAATGGAAAGGGAACACTTGATGGTGTTGACAATTTGATCTGGGCAATCGGCCGATCACCGTTGGTTGAGAAGCTCGGACTACAAAATGCTGGTGTCAAGCAGGATGGTGTGGGACGAATCATCGCAGACGAATACCAGAATACCAACGTTGAGAACATCTACTCTCTCGGTGATGTTGTTGGAAAGGTGGAGCTTACACCTGTAGCGATTGCTGCCGGTCGTAAACTCAGTGATCGTCTTTTTGGACCAGAGAAATTCAAGGATTCGAAACTCAACTACGATCTCATTCCTTCAGTAGTCTTTGCTCACCCAGAAGTTGGTAGCATTGGTCTCACTGAGCCACAGGCTATTGAGAAGTATGGAAAGGAGGATATCAAGGTGTATAACACAAGCTTTACTGCCATGTATTACGCCATGATGGAACAAGATCAAAAGGGACCTACAAAATACAAGGTCATCTGTCAGGGAGCTAATGAGAAGGTCGTTGGTCTTCATATTTTGGGATTGGGAAGCGGAGAGATGCTTCAAGGATTTGGAGTAGCTATTAAGATGGGCGCAACAAAGGCGGACTTTGATAGTTGTGTGGCTATCCACCCTACGAGCGCCGAGGAGTTGGTTACGATGAAGTGAGGGTTGGTCTATGGATAATCTCCTAGATTGAAATGCAATGATTTTCTGTGTAGCCTTTCATTCTTTTTAAGCCTCTGGGTTCCAAAGCTGGGTAAGAATCGATTGTTCCTTTGTAAATCATCTCCTCTTCTTTATTTCCTCCTTCTGAATTTTTCTACAATACTCTCAGGCTCCATCCAGATAAACCCAAGCCCGAAGTGCTCGAGAAGCATATCGGAAAGTGGAAAAATTAGTAACTCGAATGCAATAATTTGGTTCGGTCTCCAGGTAAGAGCCTCCGTCATGACTCTATGTCTACCTACTTACTAATGATTGTGCGAAGCAGTGCAGAAGAATCAAATATATCGTCCGAGGAGGATTGGGAGAATCAGAAATTTAATTTCTTTCTGGTTCCTTCAAATGCTCTCGAATGATTTTTCTATTTCTCCTGGAGGCATTAGGTAGGGTAGGTTGAGCAATAACGGTAGCTCTTGTTTGCCTGGCTGGTCTCCATTCATGTCCATATCCACCCAGCACCGGATAGTCACCTCCCGCTAGGAATATCTCAACCAGACTAAAGCCTGGAAGGTAGAAGACAAATTATTCTGCCTCACGCGCCTTCCTTTGCCTCCTGGAAGATATATCGGCGACGGGAAGGACCAGCCACAGTGGGCCCCCGTCACTTCCCCAGATTTCAGGGCAGCAGCTCCTTCCCTCAACATCAAGTCATTACTTTGATTTAAAAAACTCTTTGCAAACAGCTTGGAGACTCGGTGGCCCACTGGTTTAGTGTTTCTTCTTCAATTACTAACGTGGAAAAGAGGTTTGACTGCTCGCCTAAAGGTAGCCGTTCGTGATCCTCGACTTCGAATACATAACTCCCGGATACACCTCCTTCTGAACACGACCTTCGGGGCGTCGCTCATGGAGCTCGCATACACTTCCCTCTGAACATCGACCTTCGGGGCGTTTGCTCATGGAACCTCCTCTCCCGCTGGCCGGTCAAACCTGACCGTCGCCCATGTATCGGCACCAACCATCATCTATTGCATCCCGAGGAAGGGGCATCTCCCCCTCGACAAAAATTGACCCCAGTAAGTTCTTTTCCTCTTCTCTAGGCTGCCGACTTCCAAACTTATTTTTTGCTAGGAGTGCTAGGAGTTTCTGAGCTCGGAGCTTGAATGAACTGACAACTCACCTTAAGATCTTAGTTCACTCTTTCCTTCTTGTTCTTGCTGAGAGGTCTTGGTTGTCTAGTAGAACGAGTGTCTTTGTAATCTGCATGGTCCGGGCTGCAACGAGAGAACCTAAGTCTATCGCGCCTAGCAATTACAAATGTTCTCGGACATTTTCTACTATTCTTTGAGGTAGTCCAGGAGAATAAAGAGCTTCTTACAATCAAGTAATTATCTCCTTCAGCATCACAACTCATATATAGTATACATCTTCGTTCTCTTAGAATAAAGACCTCGATTCTAGACTCCTGCGATCGAAGGGTACTTCCTTTTTGAAATTCAAAATGGCAGCGTGTAGATTTTTATTCTTTAAACACTTGAACAGGGCATCTTCAGCTTCAGCTCACCAATTATGATTGTTTAATTAACTTCAAGCAGACAAATTAAAGGGTAGCTTCTACCTATCCTTATTCTATGTCGCGGCCGCATATAGTGCACAACGCGTCGAGTACTGGCTCACTGAACACGGTATCAAGTGGAGAGTACTTTAATTATCAGTCCAAAAGCTAAACTCAAAGACTCAATTTACATCAAACCATCAAACCATATTACCGCTTCCAAGTACCAACTCCATAATGATGTAGGAAGCCAGGTTTTCCAAATCATGTGCCAAGATGTATCCCCATACTTTCCAATCGCGTTCCTTGACATAGAAGGGTTGAGAGAATGAGGGGCATATCAAGCTTTTTGCACAACGGGCGTGGCATCCATCTCCTTCGGTGGGTTAGCCACCAACTCTCCCGGTGGCTGCATCCCTGGTGATAGCGTGTGTGTATATGGCTGTGGCTGATGAAAGGAAGCATCTGGTGGTGGAGGACCTGCCGAGTACATGTGTGGGGATACAGGTGTGGAGAATTGGGTCTGCGGAGAAGCAAATGTAGAGGGGTATTGTTCGTGGTCTGCATATCCCATAGATTGGTGACTTCGAGGATTTTCCACTCCTGTTTTATTCTTCTTGCGTCGAACAAGACAGATCAGCACACCGGCAGCTACGATTGCACCGAAAAGGAGACTTCCAATTGCGATTCCTGCTGCTCCACCACCGCTTATTCCGTCTTCACTCGATTGTGCTCGGGCAGCCGCAGAATCCATCTCCTTGGTTCCAGTAAAAGCTTGATGGACCGTCGCAGCGTCGGCGGGTTGATCAGAGTATGTGAGATGTACAGTTGCAGCAGGGTAACCACAGCCCTGGACTAGTTGTCAGAAGAGGCCTCATATGATCAATACAGTGACTTGCCCATTGGAAATAGCCGCCATCATAGTTATTCGCAAAACATGTTTTTGTGCCTTTACTATAGAAGAATGAGTTGCCTGAAGGAACTTTGCAGCCGATGGGGAACCTACCATGTATACCACAATCGAATGTCAGGGATGGTTGTATCCGTGCGGTTATCCGCGCAGTCGGTGTAGAAAGCACATGGAGTCTTCGTCTCTCCTATTTTACAGCAACCCACAACTTTGAAATCGGTATGCCAAACACAAGATGAAGAGGAAGAGCAAGTTACGGCCAATGCTAGTTCAGCTTGTTAGTATCCAGCTGGTTTCATGTTTAGTTTTCAAATAGTCGATGGGGTACGCACATTGGTTTCCTTGAATATAACCACATGTCTGCGGCAAGACAGCATCGCGCTTCGCAAAGCTTGCTGGCTCAGTGGTTTCAGGAACAAATGTCGAAGCAACAAGATGCGTTGGTGTGTCCGTGGCTTTCGGGCCTTCCCAGATTAACGCGTTGACGAGAGAGGCATAGCATACCGCAAGAAAGATAAACGAGAGCTGCCGCATTGTGAAGAAACCGGGTTGATTCAAGCTGGGTCAATATTCGAGGAGAGGTTTTGAGCAGGAAAGCTGAGCCTGTTCGATGATGCTGAAAGGTAAAGAAAAATGGAAAAAAAAGAAGAGGCGAAATTTGGAAAAGGTGTCGATATACATCAGTCCAGACCACGGGCAAGGATTACACCAAAAAAATGTTTGCTTTTCCTTACTTTCCACTTACCGCTATGTAAATAAAAATCGATTGGCTTTTGGTGGGAATTGATGTCATTTGGCGTTTCATACATAAACGTTGTTACACTGAGGAGTTCAACTTCAAGGTCGCACATGGCTGGTTGAGGCTGGGTTCGGCTCAAGCAACCACTTCTTGCTATGTAACCTTGAAATTGCACTTTGAGAAGAAGAAGACACGTGACAAACCAAATCGAAAGTACGAGCCCACATGAACCACACTC
>LLCD01000953.1:0-13599 GCA_001414355.1 Hymenoscyphus salicellus
GAAGGGGAAGAGCAAGCTTGAAAGGGCTCTACCAACTCGTCAAGGAAAGATCGACCGACCTCAACTCGAATGGACTATAATTAGCGATCCCACTTTCGGGGCGTTCAGAGTAGGAGCTGCAATCACAGAATATTTAAAGATCGCCCTTATACTTCTTGAAAGAGGTGCCGATCCTAATGCTCCCGGCTCAAAAGAAGAAGGAAGGACAGCTTTGGAAGGTGCAGCAGAAAACGGCCGTTTGGATATGGTACAGCTTCTTCACAATGCCGGGGCAGAACCCTCAGAGAGTGCAATTGCTTTCGCTGAGGAAGAACATCATTTTGTAATTGCGAGTGTCATCAGGGAAAAACTTAAGGAAAGGAGAGAGTGTGTGGGATGAGTGCGAGGTATGTTTTACATTATAATTTTCCTTTGTTTCGAACCGTACTAAATACTACGCGTAGTAACAACTGTCGAGGAAATATTTCGGGTCACAGATGGGCTCCCTAACGTCTACTTAGTTCATAATTTTAGTATCCGTAGTAATAGAACATTCACAATTTTGGAGCGTACACTAATTGTAGTAATACAACGTCCTGTAAAACATCCGATTTCTCTAAAACCATTGATCAACCTTTAAACTAATTAAGCGAGCGTTCGTTTATTACAGTGAAAGCCCTTCACCTCTGCACTACCCATGATTGAGTAATTCAAGCTTTGAATCTTTTGCTCATAGCAGTTAAAACCTCGAACCTGAAGGAAAAATCCATATCAGTTCGCAGTATTCCGAGACCTCTTCTAAAACATAGATGGGACGCCACGAACGAAAGAAAAGAAAAATCGTTCATTAGGTAGACTGCCCTGTGGCTAGCATTCTGAATAAAGCTTTTCGGAATACATATCTGTCAATGTGGCAACCTCCTTCCCACTTGGTTTCCATTTTAGGAAGAAGTAATGCAAAAGCAAACAACAGACATCATACGAGGTATATCCCCGTGTATGCGACTCATAACCGAACACCATCGCCTATCCATGTAAAAAGAAATCACTACATCATTAAATGGTCATATCTTTGTTCAAATCCCCCACGAAATCGATTATCGTCGTCGAGAGGAGGAAACCACGGGCTCAAAAGCATCATCATCCGAAATCTCATCGTCGCTGAGCTCTTGAGCAACAGCAGATCTAGGTTGTGATTGCGTGAAGTTGAGTTGAGTTTGGTTCCGTGCTCGGGTGGCAGCAGCTCGCTTCAGGAGTGCCTTTGGGGGGGCCTCAACCATTACAATATCATCATCCTCATCTTCGCTGACTTCGATTGCCTTCTTTCGTCCTCTGGCTGGATTCTTTGCTGGGGCCTTTGCGGGTGTCTTAGCAGGTGCCTTTGCCTTTGCGGGTGCTTTGGCTCGTGGTTTTGCCGGTGCCTTCTTTGCTGGGGCCTTCTTCGTAGTGGTCGCCGCAGAGATCATTGATGCATTGTCGTCGCTATCTGCCGCCAAAACGTTTCGACCTCGCTTGCGTGCTGGTGCTGCGACTTCTTCCTCCGACTCATTATCTCCTTCGAGAAATTCGAGTGCGCCAATCTGATCCTCCCAGTGGGCTCCCTCGTAATCCGAGTCCCAGGTCTCTGGCTTTGGCTTTACCTTTGACTTGGCAGACCGTCTCAGCTTTAAGGCTCCTGCTGCAAATAATGCCTCACGCTTTTGCCGAATTTCCTCCATCTTCTCTTGGAGATCGTCTTCTGAATCCATGTCTATAGCTAGGAGATCCTTCACCTGCGCCGAGAGACTGTCGTTTACAAAGACCTCCATGGCGTGTTTGTCTTGCTTGTCAACGAATTGATTTACCGCATCTCCGAACGGGACTTGGGGTAGAATCTTGAGGGACTGAGCGGCCAAGTACTCTTTAACAAGCTTATCAACCTTGATATTTTCAGCCATGGCAGCCATGACATCGTCCTCGGGCATCTCTTTTTCGATAACTTCTCTCTCTATGAAAGGTTAGCAGAGCTGGTTCAGCATTTGATACTGTGATAACATACTTTTACCCACGAGCTTCTTTTTGTAAAATTGGACCACCTTAGTCGAGTTTGCGACCTTGCCAACGAAACGGTTTGAAAATCGCTGGGGGTTCTCGCAATCGAAAGGACCGTCGTCAGAAGCCGTGTATTCGACTCTCAATTTGACAAGCGGCAATGGTATATCTTCCGGTGCAACATCCTCCTCTTGCAGTTCCAACCATTCTGCCTTTGCCTCTTCTATCAACTCCAACACAACTTCTTCCAACTTGGTAGTAAGTTGGGATCTGTTTTCCTTGACCTTTGCAAGGTATGAAAACCGATCATCGGTTGCCAAGACTATATCCTCAATGATGAACGGTCTTACACTCTTGATTCGATGCTTCTCGACCGTGAATTCCTTGCCAGTAACAGTGAGGATAGCACAATGCTTTGTGACTGCTTCTCCGGGACAAAGAGATGTAGCGACGGAGGAACCAGGCTGCATGACGTGGAACCCCATCTCTGTATTTAGGCGTGGCTCAATCAAACATTCATGCTCATGACCCCAGACAATAAGGTCCATGAAATCTGGAAGGAAGTTCTCGGGGAGGTATCCAGTCTCATTGTGAGCGTGGTGATTTTGGTGTACCGCCATCAAGTTGAACCAATCGTTTTGTTGAACCCCCGGCTTGAAGAATTTGACACCATGATCTCTGAAAGTACGGAAGAGGCGCTCATCTCTGACGTTTCCCATGCCATATAGTGCCAACTTGGTCTGTCCCTTTTGTAGAAGAATGGGCTTGACCTCGACCTTGTCAGATTCTGGGGTTTGGCCAAAGTAGTTGATCAACCCCGCAACCTGAAGGAGATCCAACGAGCAGAAATTTCCATCACCAGTCGGGTCATCGTGATTGCCATGAATAGAGAAAACGGGGATGGCGACATTTATATCGGGATCTTCGTAGTTGACATGATTGAAGGACTTGTCGAAGACATCACTGGCATCACTGAGCCACTCTAGTTCGCATGGCTTCTCGCCGAGGCAGTTCATTCGCAAGGATCGCATTACTTGGTACAAGGCTTTACGGGAAGGCTTGTTTTCGTGAAAGAGGTCCCCAGCGAGCAGGACCATGTCGACCTGTGTATGTTAGTTGCCTGTTTCTCTGATTTGTCGATGCTGAGCTTACATCTTGGGTCTTTGCAAGCTGCATAACTTCGTCGAAGCTTTTCCAGCTATCATCCTTCTGGACGGCATCGCGCTCCTCATATCCAACGTGACTGTCGGTGGCAACTAAGATGCGAATAGAATCCGCAGCTGGGAATGGTTAGCAAGCATGATGAGTGAGTGGAGAAGGAGGTTAGACAAACCTGTTAAGGCCGGCATCTTGACTGACTTGTCCTGGACTCAATGTCTGGCAATGAGTAGGAAGACAAACCAAGTGTTGGGTTGTGGATGTGGAAGGGTAATATCGCGGGGCTCAGCGCGTGATCCAGTGACCTGCATTGTCCATTCACCAGACCCTTGCAAGGAATAGTTCCAGCCGCTTTGGGTGTGTTGACCACAGCCATTTCACTTTTGCGCCATCAACAACTTCAAGATGAATGCTACACGGGTTCTTTTGTCCCGGTCTGTATGGAAAGGTATGGAAGAATTCCGCCCTAGAAAGATTGTGTTCTAAAATTCTAATGCTTCATAGGACCAAACATCGTTCCGTAAATTTTCCAATCCCTATCCGTCGGGCGTCCCTAACCCAACTCCAGTCTCCCAATCGTTCGAGTCGCTGCAGGCCAGAAAGCACCACCTGTTAAGACGCAAGCACGCTCCGCTACGATACTGCCCAATTTTGTAGGGTTGGTTTTCCAGGTGCACAATGGGAAGATCTATCATGATGTTGAGATCACCGAGGATATGGTTGGGCACAAGTTAGGGGAATTTTCACCGTAAGGCAATTTCCTACTACAACACACCATGATCAGGGAATGCTGACGGTATTCAAGGACGAGAAAGCGCTTTTCATACAAGGCAAGCAAGAACAAGTAGACGGGTACAAATTGGCGTTCGGCGGGCGTGGTCCTTGGCATTGTTTATTGGAATAGTGTATCATACAAAATTGTACGATTGAAGAAACTTGTTATTTGCCTTAAGATGGAAATGTGGAAACTGTTAAAACAGAACGTGGGTTGTAGCCCAATTTATTCCTCGAAGTATGGTATATATGAAGATCAGAGGACATTGCAGGGCATCAATTGGGTGTGCATAGTCCGGACCTAAGTTCTATTAACTTCCCAAAACGCCTTTTCCGTAATGAAACGCCATTCTCCAGATATGCATCACCCGGCGTGGTTTGTAAACCTCGGCCCATTCCTTATTATCGATAGAACTCTCCCCTCTTAACGTTGACACCATATTCTCCAACCGCCATACCCAAATCTTCCATAGTCAAGACTGTTCGGTTTTGACTGCCGCCCTGCCCACCCCCTCCATAACCAGGTCGCTGAATTCCCAAAGGTCCGCCTCGCCCTTGTTGTTCCTTGCTACCTGGTGCAGTTGCTGGCTGACCAGGAACGGGGAATCCAGCTGCCGCACCCAAATTCCCCATTGGGTTATTTGCGTTGGAAGAATTGGAAGCACGTATTCGGGAGTATTGATAGGCATCAGCCGCGATATCTGCGATGAACTTCTGGGTGGCGAGCGCGAGAAGGCGGGCTAAGCGTTCATCGGTTTGGGGTGGGGGTGGGAGTCCAGCTTTGGTCATGTAGTAGTTTGTAACCGCATCTGGGATCTGGTTAAGTTAGATGGTGTATAAATTGACATGCTACGGCAAACTTACGATGGGCGCATAATCATCCATCTTGGAGAGGAACTCCTTCAGCGATGCATCCTTTCTGGTGGGGAGTTTGGGCTCTGGAGCTGGGGCGACTGGATCAACATTCTCTTCACCTTCAGTCGCAGCTGGGACAAGTTCCGTATTCGGATCGGGGGAATCGGTGTTAGCCATGTTTGAAGATGGAATTGGTTGCTTTGTGATGGCGATGCGATAGATATACAAGTAACTCCACCACCAAGCTGGCCCCGCACAGCCACCTGTGACTGGTGAATCTCGCGGCTAACCTTATCTAATCACAAACCCCAGACTTTATTTTGTTGACAGAAAAAGTTGCCTCGTCTCAAGCGCAAAAGCATTTACCACAAGGCTGAGACCACTTTAAGGAAAGCCAACAACATTCTGATCAGCAATCAACATGGCTGACCGTCGTCCAGAACCAGAGATGCCGCAAGCAAAGCGACTTCGAACTGGTGATATGGACCCAGCCTCAAATCCCAACCTGGCGCATATGTACGAAGAAAATAGCAATGGATTCGGCGCAAGAAATGGCAGCAGGGCCCGAACAGGACTCTCGGATTTCAAGAGACACCAGACTACCGCCAAACAGGCAGATGTTGCTGAAGATGGCCCAAACAATCCCTTCAACAATAATCCTCTTTCGCAACGATATCTCGATATTCTAAAAACGAGAAGAGATCTTCCAGTCCACAAGCAGAGGTTCGTACCCTGACCCGAATCCATTTCAATTCCCAAGGGCTAATAACTTTGCAGACAGGAGTTCCTTAATATGTTTCAGAAGACCCAGATCCTCGTATTCGTAGGTGAGACGGGTTCTGGAAAAACCACCCAAATTCCGCAATTCGTCCTCTTCGACGACCTTCCCCATTTCAATGGAAAGCTTGTTGCATGCACACAACCACGTCGAGTAGCAGCAATGTCGGTAGCACAGCGAGTAGCGAACGAGATGGATGTCAAACTTGGAGAGGAAGTCGGTTATAGCATTCGTTTTGAGGATGTCACAGGTCCAAAAACCATTCTCAAGTACATGACAGATGGTATGCTGCTGCGCGAAGCTATGCATGATCACAACTTGACGAGATATAGCTGTATCATTCTCGATGAGGCTCACGAACGTACTTTGGCGACAGATATATTGATGGGACTTTTGAAAGAGGTGGCGTTGCGACGCCCAGATCTCAAAATTGTTATCATGTCCGCTACTCTCGATGCGCAAAAGTTTCAGAGGTATTTCAACGATGCGCCACTTTTGGCTGTTCCTGGACGTACCCACCCTGTAGAGATTTTCTACACCCCCGAGCCGGAACGAGACTATGTCGAGGCTGCTCTACGAACTGTCCTTCAAATTCATGCTACCGAGCCAGAGGGAGATGTTCTTTTGTTTCTTACAGGAGAGGAAGAGATTGAGGACGCTTGCCGGAAGATCCAACTAGAAGCAGATGAAATGATGAGGGAGGCTGATGCTGGACCACTGAAAGTTTATCCCCTCTATGGAACACTTCCCCCGCATCAACAACAAAAGATTTTCGATCCTGCACCACCGCCAGCGAGAGCCGGAGGACGACCAGGACGGAAAGTTGTTGTCGGAACAAATATTGCTGAGACCAGTTTGACTATCGATGGTATTGTGTACGTCGTGGATCCTGGT
This sequence comes from Hymenoscyphus salicellus, assembly GCA_001414355.1. Lineage (NCBI taxonomy): Eukaryota > Fungi > Ascomycota > Leotiomycetes > Helotiales > Helotiaceae > Hymenoscyphus > Hymenoscyphus salicellus. The sequence goes on from LLCD01000953.1 coordinate 6,470, forward strand.
TTCAGTAAACAAAAGGTCTACAATCCTCGTATTCGGGTCGAATCGTTACTGGTTTCTCCAATCTCAAAGGCCTCTGCTCAACAACGTGCTGGTCGTGCTGGTCGTACGCGCCCAGGAAAGTGCTTCCGATTGTATACCGAAGCCGCATTCAAAAAGGAACTTATCGAGCAAACATACCCAGAAATTCTCCGATCAAATCTTGCCAACACGGTGTTGGAATTGAAGAAGCTGGGAATTGATGATCTTGTTCACTTCGATTTGATGGATCCCCCTGCACCAGAAACACTCATGAGAGCCCTCGAAGAACTCAATTACTTAGCCTGTCTCGACGACGACGGAGATCTCACTGCTCTAGGAAAGCTAGCTTCAGAATTTCCATTGGATCCGGCGCTCGCTGTCATGCTCATTTCATCTCCCGAGTTCTACTGCTCAAACGAAATTCTCTCATTGACTGCACTTCTATCTGTTCCCCAAGTCTTCGTCCGCCCAGCAAGTGCGAAAAAGCGTGCAGATGAGATGAAGGCTCTCTTTGCACACCCAGATGGTGATCAACTCACGATGTTGAATGTGTATCATGCCTTCAAAGGTCCTCAGGCCCAAGCTGATCCAAAGAAGTGGTGCCATGAGCATTTTTTGAGTCTCCGAGCCTTGCAATCAGCCGATAATGTTCGCCAGCAATTAAAACGCATCATGGAAAAGTCCGAGCTTGATCTCGTTAGCACAGATTTCAACGACAAGAATTATTATACCAACATTCGTCGAGCATTGGTCGCAGGATTTTTCATGCAAGTCGCCAAAAAGGATTCATCCGGAAAGACCTACAAAACAGTCAAGGATGACCAGAGTGTATTGCTTCATCCAAGTACCGTACTCCAAGTTGATAGTGAGTGGGTTGTTTATAATGAGTTTGTTCTCACCACGAAGAACTATGTGAGAACGGTCACATCGATAAAACCAGAATGGCTATTGGTAAGTCTCAACCAATCTTTCATAAAACAACAGCTAACATTCTTGCTAGGATATCGCACCAACTTATTATGATCTTTCAACTTTCAAAAAGGGTGAAATCAAGACTGCACTGGAAAGAGTTCACGATAAAGTGAAGAGGAAGCAAGCAACAAAGCGACCGGGTCGATAAAGATGGAATTACGATGTTTACGCTGCCAAGATATTGAAGGGTAGAATAGGGGGTTGGTTAGCGAGCTCAAGCGCCTAGAATATTTGCGCGTCCAGGGCACTTACGATAAGATAGGCTCCCCAAGGAGATCAGTAATATTATTTCGACCAAGAATGCCAGATAAGGGCAGATTCTCGAGGTGATGATTTGAGAGGTTCACAAGGATGATGACGGTGCATGAGAATGAAACACCTGCATGTCAGCAATCTAAATATGAGAAGTATGGCTCGAAATATGCACCAAATCCAATTATTCTGTTGATCTCACTCAACGTGATGAGTGTACTTTCTGTGACTTTGTGTGGTGATAATTTACATTCTCGTGATGGACATAGCTTGTTGATCTCATAAAATGACAGATCAACTTGGCTTTAAGGCGCTTTCAAAGTCCGTCATCGCGAGATATATGACGACGGATCTTCAGATGTCGTTCGTTGTTACCCATATTGGAGGAGGAAAAACAAAATATCACAACCGGAGGTACCCCCGCAACTGTAATCCGTCGAACCAGAATCTCGATCACTGATATCCGTCTCCCTTGGCGGTTTATCAACCCTTCTCTTGATTTTAAACTTGGAAAAAGGGCATTGGATTGGGTAGCACAGACAACGCAACTACCGGGTCCCTTTGAAGAAATGAATTACGAAGAAGATTCTCAGAAAATATGACGAGTCGTATTTTGGGTATTTATTGAGCTTCAGGGCCGTCGCCAGTCTCCTAATCCGATCGAGCGCATGCAGTTATTAATTCATCCATCCTTCAACCCTGATATAGCATCCTTACCCCCACCTCTTGATTCCAATCAGATAATGTCGTACCTCAGGGGCTGCGCTGCACCATGTGACGGGCTGTGTTGGATGTATATAGTGCTTCTTGTGCTTCTTGTTGGTGAGGGGGGCGTTGGATGCGTTCCGATAGATCAATGGAAAGAAGTGCTTTAAAGGGTAAATGCCACCAACATATATATCCCGATGGTGCTTGCATTTCTTGCCAGCTCTTGCAGCTTCAGTTGCAGGGTGGCGCCAACCAATGTAGTACAAACGCTGCAGTAGATTTGGTGCGGCGTTGTACGGCAATCCAAACTTCATGAAGTGGTGTAGTATTTATCTTCGCTCGGACGATCCACGACAGCAGACCACTGTGATATAGAAAACTCAAACCTGGTACCCGGACTTGGTTGGAAAGATTCGAATCGATCTTATATATAAGTCGATCTATTAAGGGGGGTGGTAAGGGAGTGAAGACTTGATGCAGAGTCCAATACGAGGGGTAGCATTCGAAGTACTTACTTCAAAGTGATATGTCGTGTTGGAGCTCTGGTGGCTTTGCATTCCCCAACATACATGTTTGGACTTACCCCACTGGTCCAAATTTTGAATTATGATTCGCAGAGAGACCAAACGAATTATGGGGTACTTTGAGGCTCTTTGACCTTCCTCAAGCCTTCACAGCCCCTCGGAGTACAGAACCCCAGACTTGGGAGGAAAAAGCAAAAAAAAAGATATTACCGAACGGGCCGGGGCAGCCAAGCCGCCACTTGACAGTGCGGGAACGACCCCTGAATTGTTCCCCGTGGGCCGCGTTATGTGTGCGAATCGAACAGTGCATCCGGGGTAGCTGTGGAGATTGTGACCTCCCCCCTTTTGCTCCTTGAGCACTGCATGGCTGAGAGCCGAATCACGCTTGCGAAATCGAAGATCATATCATGAAGTGTAAGACAGGCAACCACTGACTGTTGAATATTCTGCCAGTCACCTCATGCCGACGGCGTGAAATCGTAAGACGGCAAGACGTCGCTTTCCCGTCGACATCTCATCGACGATGGGGGATTGTCAGCGGATGCGTTGGAACACGAAAAGACTCGATATTGGTCTTCCAATTCTTTTGTTAGGTGGTATTTAGGCAACCTGAAGCCTGGAAGGTTGGTCTCCACTTTCCATTGTGTCAGATGGTGAGTCCTACAGTGGAGTGGGATGCAGGGCTGTGAGAAATTTTGGTAGATGATACCACCAGATACCATATTTCATCATAGAGTACACGTCCCAGTTCCACTATAAGAAAAGGGAGACTGGACCTGGGCCCGTCTTCTCCCGGCTGCTTGAATCAAAATATATGCTACAATCAGCAAAAACAATCTTCCATAGTAAATTGAAAATAGTCGATTGTGGTAAGTACAGATTAAGATAAGCTGCAGCTTGCGTCGGCCCTGTGCCTAACTCAATCGAGAAAAATATGGCCTTGGGGGCATATCAAGCCGTTTTTTCCACAGTAGAGCCACGCCGCTGTTGTCCCGCCACACAAACTGCGTGCATTGTCTCACCCAGCCCTGGAAAGCCCATAATGGATATCCATTTATCTTGGGGCCAGCCGTTCTGAATATTTCCCGAATTTGGTCAACCCTGGGAATTAGGATGAAGCACCTCCATCAGTTCATGCTGGGGTGTGGCCAGGCTAGCAGGGTAAGGATTGCCTAGGTATATATCCTGGCCTTGAATCTCTTTTCTTTTTCTTGAATTTGTAGTACCAAGTTTTTGAAGCCCAGCCTAGCATTATCGGCCACTGCCGCCAAAAGCAGTGTCTACTGAACAACGCCTCAAGCATTCTCTGGTTCCTTTATATATCCTGTTCCGCGCAGCAAAACGCGTGGATCAAAACGCTTTACTGCCAGCGGGTAGTAGTCCAAAATGAGTGGTTCTGGAGGCTATTACAAGTACCGATGCAAATACTTCTTTACTCACAATTGCCCTCATTGGGTTTGGGTGCACAACGCGCCATGCGCACATTGTCTAGTGAGTAAATATCATTCAGGAAATCGCTGAAAATGTACTGATGCTATACTAGGCCGACGGGCGTGATTCCGAAAAGACCATGGTGCCGATGCCTTTTCGACTTTCCCGCGAAGTATATGTGCCTCAAATTGAGAATGGCGCATTGCAGTACATTGTATTCGAAATTGTCGCCACTAGCGATAGTGATAGTGGGTGGACCATCAAGGATCAACCAAGCCAGGCGTTCCCTACAGCTACGGGTCCGTCTGCGGTAAACAATCTGACGGCTGCGGTTGACCACAATCGCCAGAAGCAGAAGACCAAGCAGCTCGGGGTCCCTGGAAGTGGCGTAGAATGGAGCAACACTAGGAGCACCACCTTCGAATAGGTTCATCCACAATGCAGTTGCAAGTGTTGCAATGGATGGTTTGTTACCGAATAGGCATCAAAGATTGTTTGAGTGGGATTGAAATGGGATGCCATCAACTGGAATTGTCGTTTTGAGGGATTGGTTGAGTCACTTGGATCCTTGTTCCGTTATTTCCTGACAAGTCGCGTCATGAAAAGCCGAAGAGCGGAGAGCGTTGGGGTGGTAATTTGAGATATGGAATGAAGGGAAAAGCAAATTGAAACAGCTGTATAGAGAGTGGCAAGATAATAATTATTGGCGGCAGTCTGGAGATACCCAAATTGGTAAATGTTCGATTTTCCCCCCATTGCCTTCGAACCAATTGAAACAAAGCAAAAGGTAGTACGAGCAGGAAATTAATAACAAAACAGTTTTCTTTCTTATGGGTCCCTCCACTCGATGGCAAATGTTCGACTGAGAGGCGTTCAAAACATCATTCATGGAAAGCATTAGAATTCCTCAACTCATGCTAGGATTGGAAGAAAAAGGAATTGAAAATGTAACAATGCCAGACGAAATATCCAGCAAGTCGGAACCCGGAGACTGTCCGGATTCCTCAGGGGTTCGGCCCTAATCAAATCCAATTGGAGTGGGTCTTCGAGAAAGGAGAGATGCTGTCAGCAGAGGGGCCACCTAAGAAGAAGCAGATGACGATAACCAAAAGAATCTTCCAAGGTGCCCGCTTCATGCAATACCGTGGTCCAGCAATGAACCAGCATGACCCACGGCTGGCAATCGTGCCAATAGAGGAGGCATTTAGGGTGGCTCGTACGGACACCCGTACGGAGGTTGCGTGGTGAGAGGGAGGTGTCTCTGGGCCTCTGGCACACACACACGGCAAAGAGGTGATTGACAGGACTGCATTGCAGACGTGGGTGGGAATTGGTAAAGCCTGTCGGGAGTCGGAGAATTGAAGAATTGCAGCGTTGCGCTGCTCCAAAGGATATTAAAAATCTGAGGGAGTCGACAAAATGTGATAGAACTCGCTGCTGCTCTTCCAGCTCAACCATCGACTCTGTTCATGACGAACCCGGGGAAAGCGGGCTTGAAGCCGTTGATCAATCGCCTTGGGAGGGTGAATTGAGAAGGCTGTCAAGAATGACTGCCAGCCATTGAAACCCTACACTACCGAGGTTCTCACTAGCGCCATTTCCGATTTTTGACCCCTTTCCTCGACACGTGTCACTCAACTCTCACTGGACTTCAGGACGTCTTCCATTTCTCTCTCTGCCTCGACGACGGGAGAACATCCATGTGCATATCATCAATTATTTGCTCTATGTGTGACATAAAAGACTTTTACTCCATGCGGGCTTTGCCTCAATTCAGTCATCTGATAAGCCCTTGAATATTTCCTCATTTCTAGCCAAATTTGCTCATTGATAGATACCAGAGAATTATCGAGGCCGTCCTGCAAGATTTAGGTAATAGGGAATAATAATCAGAGCCTCGTTTGCTTGTGTGGGTAACCGGATCCATAAGAAGAGCTAAGTTCTATCAAAAATCCTTATCAAAAGCCTTTCTTCATAGCATATTGCAGCCATATTATTTTAGTTGGGGGAAAGAGCTAAATGGTTTAATAAATAGGTGTTGGTCCGGTCAACTTGTTGAGCAAAATGCCTCGTTATTTTGAGTTATCCAAACTGCCATGGATGTGCTCCTCGCGAAGGGTTGCTCTCATTACGTCTACCTACCTACCTATTTTTGACAATGACGGATGCACAATAGTAGTAGAGATGGACAGGGTTACCTGGTCCAGTATAATATGCTTCAAATCCCTTGGTTCTTAGAGAAATCTTTTCTAGAACCAAAAAGATAAAAACAACCAGTCAAGTCAACTCTTGAATAAGAATATACCTCAACCTCTTGTTGTTGGAAGGTTGCTTCTCTTGCTTTTAGGGAATGCATTACACAGTGCATTTGAAGTTGAAAGTTAGCAAGTGCTTATTTGTAACTCCAGACGTTTGTCAAGCAGACTCTATCCCTATCAACAAGGAGACTCACCTCTGGATATCAAGAAGGATTGTGTTTTCAATGTGTCATGGACATCAGTGTTTTCCAATTTGACTCTTACTGAGTTCACTATAAGTTTCTAGAAATGTTCCATTTGTCCTATGTCAATATCTCTCTCTTCTGTCTGGTGGCTGGTGCTGCACATAGCAAACCAAGGAAAGAAAGGGTAAAGTGGTGTTGGCAAAACTCCACCTTTTTAAAAACCAAGAGCTCTTAGGACGCTCTTTCCTCTGCTGGACTCTCCGTGCAAAGCTTTATTTTTAGCTGGGAAGGTGCAGTTCAAGTTTGGAGAGGAATCGCCTACGCCTATGGTGGTCGCTCCTGCCCTCTCAAAATTTGTCGCTTGTAGCCTTGCTCTACTCCCTCTCCCAGATTTCCTACCAACGAACTCCACTGCCCTTCCCTCCCATTCAACAAACCTCCCACCTCCCACCTCCCACCTCCTGCACACTTCCCACACTTTCACAGAACCGCATTATTTGCTTCCCACCTGTATCAAGGAGTGCGCGCACTCTCTGCAAACCCTCTTGCTTTGGATTTAAAAAAAGACTGTCACTACTACCGTCAAGTAAGTGCCCTTGCTATTTCGATCTATCCTCAGTCAACAAAGCAACAACAACACGCGTCATTGACGCGACCCAATTGGCGTCTCATCCAAAGCCATCACCTACTTTCAACATTAGCACAGATCGATCTCCCACATCTTGACAACCACACTACCTACAGCACAACACCACGGCTTGTTGTGATCTGCGCTATTGAAC
>LLCD01000954.1:0-13595 GCA_001414355.1 Hymenoscyphus salicellus
CAATTAAAGATGTGCCACTCACCCTTCCTTCCTATAATCCTCAAGCCTAAGTCCACCCAGTCCCTCCTCAACAGCCTTAATAGAACTCTCAATCTGATCCTCTAACCCATGACAATTCCTCTCAAATCCACCATAACTACTCCATCGCCTTCCGCTACTTCTCCCACAAACATCCACCATCTTGATTTTCCGAATCTCCGCAGCGAGATCATTGAATTTCTTCCCCGGAAAAGGAGCTTCCGGTCGAGGCCAAATACCAATCTTGGAGGATCCCTTCATGAGAGAACCAAGAAGCATGGCATCACAAGCAAATCGCAGATCCTCATCCATCCCCGTATCGCAATGTGTCTGACCATCCATGTATTTCGTGATGAGGGAGTGGATAACATTGACGATCGTCTCGATGGCGCTTTGGCGTGCTTGCTTCATAGCAGCTAGAAAAAAGATCAGTCTTGTGTACTCCACTCACTCCATATCTTGGGATTTTGAACTCACCAATCACACCAACAGGTAAAAGCACCTCCCTAGCATCCTCATCAAACCTCTCATCACATTCCCGCTGCGTAATCCTCGTCATATCCCTAAATTCCTCCGCCCTCTCAAACACAAAAAACACAAACAGCCAACTCAATACCTCCCCCGTATACCCGGCAGGTAATTCCCCCTTCGAATTCTCAATCCAGGTATCCGCGAAAAACTCCACGGAACCCAGGATCTTAAATCCATATACCATTTCAGCAAGTTTTCTCAGTAGATCTAAGGAAACTATTCGAGGAACCTCGCGAGTTTTTCCATGGATGATGTTGAGTAGGATTATGAGGGTATCCGGATCCACAGAAATAGGAATAGTAACATGTCCCGTACTTTTCAGTGCAGCAGCTTCATTGGTCGAACCAGAGAGGAGGGTGTGGAAGTGTTCAGAAGCAAGCATCATATGGCGAGAGGAAACAACACATTGCACTTCTTGCCTAACTTTCACCGTTCTCTTCGGTTTCGCGAGTTTCTCCTTTTTCAAAACTACAGGCGCAGGAATTTCCTCAACAGGCGCGGCGATGCTCATCTGCTGTCTCTTCAAACTCGCCCAAAAACTCGCAGGTGGACTCGTACTCCGTTCCCGTCTCGACGAAGCATTCGAACCCCGTCGAGCACGCGGAGGAGGTGGGAATAACGGACTATCCTCCCCAGTTGGCGGATCAGGCGCAAAGAAGAAGGAACTCTCATCTTGTTCTTCCTCTGTTTCTCGAGGCCCTTCCCCATCCACGGCTGTCGCATTTTCCAACTCGGCCAGCGCTAATTCATCAACCGAGCCTGCTTTTCCGACTGTAGATGATCTCCTGCTTTGTGTGGAAGAAGTTGAGGAGAAGGAGGATGTTCGAGTGAGGGAGGGAGAATCTATTTCTTGTTCGATTTCTCGAGTTAAGGTCAAGGTGACATCGCCATTCGGCATGAACACCAGGATTTCAGGCTCCATGATGGGCCGCAAACAATTGAAATCGCGCGCAAACTCCAAAAACTACGCACGCATTAGCACTACCCTTAATCCTCAAGAAAGTACATACCTCGAAAAACGAAAAACGCCAAAATAATAAACAAGCAAAAACAATCAAGAAAAGAAAGAAGTGAAAGAAAGGCAACGCAGCAAAATTATTTTCTCCTTCTCGACTCACGGACTCGGAGGCATCCTACGCCGGAAATAATAAATGATGCATGAGTGGCGGTGAACCCGATGTGTTGTCAAGCAAGAGAAACCAATAGGAAGAAAGGCAAACTCCAATCCGGATGGCTGGGCTGCAAGTACAGGCTTGCACTCCAGCCTGTTCATGTAGGATGTTGGACCGCATTGCATATTGGGCTTCTAGCGTCACAGCAAACTTTGGTAAGGCGGCTCAATATGGGTCGAAAATCACCACCCAGCGACCGAAACCGAATATTCAAAGGCACAAGAAAAATGGGATGCATAAGAGAGAACGCGAAATGGAAAAAAAGAAAGATGGTATATAAATTATTTATTAGTGTCTCCGGAGTCCATAAACTCACAAATCTTAACCGTCACACCGACTTATAATTCCCAATACTCAGCCCCAGCCCTCCCTTAATCTTCTTAATCGTACTCACAATCGCAGCCTTAACCCCATGATTAGGGCCTTTATACTCCGCTTCATTCTCCAGATCAAGATGATCGCACAAAGCAGTAATAGTCAACGCCTGCGCCTTCCTCATAATCATCCTTAGCGTAAAGCCCGTAAATGGAGGCGGATGAGGAGGCCACAACCCATTATCAGCAGCGCTTTTGAGGAGGGTTCCGAGGATTGCGCCGTCGCAGGCATAGTTTAAACGCTTTGAGTCGGAGGCGCAGAGGAAGGTTGAGGAACGACAGTTTACGGGGCCGGTTTGGTATTTATCTATTTCGTGGTGGATGATGGCGTACATTTCTGAGATTCCACGTTGGCGCTCGGATTCTATCGCATCTATCGATCGGGCTAAATCAGTCCTTTATTTTGCAGCAGGTTGGGGAGGGAGTTACCAAAAACGTGGGCTGGGATGGGAAGATCTTGTTCTGATTCTCCGAGCCCGAGATCACCACTGCTTTCCAATGTCGCGATACGAGTTAAATGTTTGAATTCGGGTGCCATGTTGAAAACGCAAGATATTGCTAGCCATGGAAGAAGATCTTGTGTCAAAGAAACTGGGACGGTCTTCTTCAATTCCTTCAACCAGATCTCGGAATGCGTGTACAGAACATCCGTCAACTCGTACTTATCCGCGAGAATCGCGATGCTCGTCATGGTATCTAGATCCACAGTTTTCGGAACCTTGCGATGATTGTTATGAATAAGATTCAACAGGATTCTCATCGCAAAGGGATCATCGTCCGGTAATGGCACGACAGCTTTTCCTTTCTTCTCCAATTCGCGTCCTTCGGCGAAGGTTTCATGGCGGAACATGGCTTTGAATACAGCGGAGACGTGGATCATGTGTTTGCTGCTTACTAGCATTCGTGTTTCTTTGCTTCGTAAAACTGGTTGGGGTGGTTCTGCGTATTCGTCGTCGCTGTCGTCTCCATCTTCTGTGCGTACCAATTCGTATTTTCCCGGCTCTTCCTCTACGTGTGTTAGGATGAGCATGAGATCTCCATCTTCGTCGAAGGCGATTGTCTGGCTGTCCATGGCTGCGAACTAAGTGTTTGTTTGATTGGTCGTCGGCTTCAATTTATGTTTGTGTCCATATGTTGATTGATGTTTCGTTCTCCAAATTTCTGAATTCGGGGTTCGTCTAGAGAGGAGTGTTTTGATATGTCTATTTTGGCTCTCGATCGCGGGGTTTGTTGTTTATAATCGAAATAGAGGGGGATAAATGGCTCAAGGAGGGGGAGGGCTGTAATAAAAGGATCGTGAGACTATTCGCAGTGTTAGCATTGTATACCTAAACAAAGTTATCAATTGGCCAACAACTTACATGCGAAAAACGAACTGTGGTAAAGGAAATTGTTGCTTGGGAATTTCCAAAACATCGTGAGCTGCCTCCCGATATATCGAGTGTGAAGGTTTCTCACCCCTCAAGGATGCGTTCCTGTATCCTTCTCCAGATTCCAAGTTTTTGCTAATCGCGACAGGGAGCCAGCGAGTATCACGCCGCAATAAAGCCTGAAAAGCGGATTTCCCAGCGAGTTGTTCAGCTTGGCAGTGGGTACAAAACTGGACTGCCGTTGGGGAACAGGGGTCGGCAATCACTCAATTGGGACCCATAAACCATCAAATAAGGTAAAATAACACTAGGGTCCCCTCGTTCTGGAAGGACGGGTTTCGTGAAAACCTGATTTCTTTCCTAAATCGATGTTGGTGATATTCAGGGTCTTCTCTTCATCGGACGATAATGATGGGACTTTGAGCGGCTATGTAGCGTGGTGGATTGCTTCAATAAGTGGATTTTGAGAGGTATTTTCTCCGACTGGGACCCCTCAATGTAATTATACGAAGTGAGACAAAAAAGCATTAAGTAAAGTATGGGGATCCAAAATTGAACCACTCGTTTTGATACATTGGATCGAAAAAGTCCGTAAAGTCCAACAGATTCGGATCAGGAGGAACTTCAAACACGGTGGAACTCCTCGATGTAAAGGTTTCGACTATCCCACTATCTGCTGGTGTCACAAGCCCTTCAATTGTTTGTTGGCAATTCGAGATCTCCACTTGTTGGTTGGTTGACATTTCCATTTCATCGAGATGACGAAGAATTAAAGTTCCACTAACAAAGGCACCATGTCCTGAATCTCCGAGGCCAATCATGAGTTTGGCCAGTTTCCTTACCAACTCGAAATCGGATTCTGGTTGAGGGAATAAGGCTGGAAAGAGTTGTATTGCTTTTATCAAAAAGGAGGCGCAGAAGGATAATATGACGAAGAGAAAACCTGGGAAGTATCGAAGTTGGTCCCTTCTTGTAGGTCCAAGTGTGTGGTATAGGCTGAAGATATTAAGGACAGAGTCAACACATCTTATGATCGCCTCGGCTTGTTCCCCATGTGTCAGGGAATTGGACGGTTGGAGACATCGGATGAAATGGGTATTTAGGCAGAATTTCGTGTAATAGAAATGGTAAACTATATTGAGATTGTTGGTATTCGATCGGGTATCTGGAGTTTGTTAGTTTGGTAAGTGTATGAAGTCATATATAAGCTGTAATGTTACCTGACGAAAAAGCATGTGAGAATCGACTTTTCCAATCTTCGAGAGCCAGATCTACATCATTAAGAGTAACTCTGGGTTCTTCACTATCTTGATCCTCTTCGAGGTCAAACGAAGACCACCATTCGGTGAGTCTAATATCTTTTCTCCCAAGCTAAGAAGCAAGTCAACGATGTTCAACGTAAACATTCCGAGTCTTACATTGTCCCATAGCAAGCATAAATCTAGCCCACCTAGAAACTGTTCCATGATTTCGTCTGAAGAAATACTACGTAACAATATTGATGATGCTCTGATAGAAGCATCCGCATGCATCGTAAGCGGTGTTCTGGTCACACGTGAAACTCTGAATACAGTCAGCTCAGGTCCCAACTTTTAGAAGAGAGTGCTCCTACAAATGTGATTTGACATAGAGCCATATCCAGAAGAAATACTTTTTAGTGTAGACATTATTCCTTTCCACGGGTAAGCCCACCTTCGTCCTTTCTCTTAGCTTGTTACTGGCTCTGTGGAAGTTGGCATGGATAGCAAATCCTTCACATGCAGACTTGATCGCCCAGTAATTGATTTCGCTCGAGGAATTATCTCTCAACTTTGTACTTGGTCCAGCCCATGCATAAAGGATGCAAAGTCCTTGCATCGTCGCTAAATCATTTTCATTCGACCTCGACGTCCTCGAATATATGTTGTGAATAAAAGCCTTTACAGGATTTGCGAGGCGATTTAGAGTATCCCCATATCCACCGGGGACATATGCACAAGTGACATAACAAATACAAACCGCTAGGTCTGGGTGGTTGCGTATCAAAAATGAAGCATCATCAAAGTCTTCCGAGTTGAGCTGTATTATTGAGATACACGGCAGTAGACGTTCTCGAAACCTGTCTCAGGTCAGTTCAAACTTCAAACTGGGGGTGTGAGAGGCCTACATATTTATCAATTGGATACAATCTTCATTCGAGATGTAATCATTGATTGTCGTCGTCGAGTTCTCATCCAGCTCCGCATTTGAATTGACGTTCCCATGGCGATTCTGAGATCGGTACTCTTCTTCCACATGACTTGTGAGAGATGTTGAGTAAATGCTCGGTAGAGTTTCCACAGCGGCCGGGGATGGATTTCGGTCGTGGATATGGTGAACTTCCTTGAGTATTCTTCTGCTCTCCCTTTGCGGTTGCGCCGGGTATTTTGAGGCTATCCGACTCCCGGGTTGCTTCCGGCTGGTAGCGGCACCAGGGCCCGTAGAGCACACACGACCAGCTTTATGACATCGAACACATGAAATTGAAGATATGCTCGGCTCCCTGACGCATTTCATCTATTTTGTTATTAGCTGTGGGAATCTCGAGGGCGCATTTTTGCGTTTTGCATACCTTCAAACGATGACATGCCTGGCACGCTGACCGAGGCGCCATCCTCGACGAATTTGAACTGCTCATACTTTGAGTTCTCCTCTACGAATCTAATTTTTGAAGACCGAGTAGTTTACTCCCATCGTATCACCTTTTCCTCAAATATTGAGCAAGGCAACTCCAATTCCCATGGTGGCTGGCATTGTACGCTTTTAGGGATGGGGTTGATGTGGCGGAGTTAAACTTGACTTCTCCGGGCTTTCCGGTGCTTGCTCGCGATGATTGACAACACTAGAAGCCGCGTCATTTTCTTACCAACGCAACACTATTCCGGCATCACCGTCATCCCGACTTTCACAATCAACAATTGAATCTGGCTATTGGGTTGTTTTTGGTGCCAAGAACCGTTACCAGATCTCACTGCTGCATCTCCTGAGTCCCGACCTCTCGGCCTTCTTTCACGATGAATCCGGATATTCGTAAGCGCAAGGCTCATAAGAAGTCAAGACGTGGGTGTCGGAATTGCAAGCTGTAAGTGAGTTGAAGTTTGAGTTGATGTGAGAGCCATTAAGTGCGTATGTTTGATATTCTTGGATATGTACTGACGTCTTGATAGACGAAGAGTCAAAGTGAGTCGAGAAACCAGCAAAAAGCATGGCTATCAAATGCCCCTTGCTGACCATCCCTCAGTGTGATGAGACCAGACCCCAATGTGCGAAATGCGTCACTTTTGGTGTATCCTGCAACTACGACTTGAAAACTGGTGATCTCATTGCCTCTCACGACGGATTCAATAACCCAGAGCCCTTACAATGGGAGCCAGTGGAATTCGTGCAAGAGAGAAGAGCGCCTCCCCTTCTACATATGACAGCCGCCCCTTTTCTACATCCGATCATTTCAGATAATCAGGCTTCAATGCAACTCGACCAAGAATGTCTTGCTCGACTTGATAGATTCCAATCAAGAACATCTCTTTCCATAGGACCACCACGGGACAGTCACCACACATACCAAAAAGCAACCCTAAAACTTGCATGCGAGGTAACCATCATCACCTATTACATCTCATCACAGCTAACCAAAAAAACCAGCATCCATACCTAATGCACGTCGTCCAAACCCTAACAGCAACTCACGACCGCCATCTCTCGCAATGGCTACATCCACGCAGAACCCCAGCGGAGGTAATCCACTGGGACAAAGCCCTCTCCCTCTTCAACCAAAAACTCGCAAAAACCATCGACCCCGCAGATCGCGATGGAATCTGGGCTACAGCCGCACTTCTAGGAGTCATAGCTTTTGCATTCACCAGTGCAACAATACCCCAGGAATGCTGGCCTCTACGTCCTGCCAGTTCGAAGGATCTGGATTGGCTGAAGATGTGTCAGGGGAAGAATGTAATTTGGAAACTCACGGATCCTTTGAGGCCTGATAGTATTTTCAGTGATATGAAGCAGTTTTACGATAAAGACTACTTCTTGAATTCTGCGCCAGAAGTCGGAATTGAAGGAGTCCCTTTCCAATTTGCTGAGTTGTGTGAATTGAATGAGTTTTCCACGGCGGAGAGTAGTCCTTATTTCACGCCTGTACACGGGTTAGCGGTGCTTCTGAGGATGGAATGTACCCGCTACACTATTGCGAAGTTCTTGTCTTTTCTTGGACATATGGAGGATGGGTTTAAGAGTTTGATTCAGGCTAAAGATCCAAGAGCGCTTGTTCTGGTTGCGAATTGGTATTCGAGGGTTTTTGATTCGGTTTGGTGGGTGGAGAAACGGGCGCTGTTGGAGGGACAGGCGATTTGTCTGTATCTTGAGTCGAAGTGTCCGCAGGATTCAAAGATACAGGAACTTTTGGAGGACCCAAGGAGGAAATTTCAGGAGAGACTTGGGGTGATATGACATAGACACGTAAAAATTTAGACAACATTTTCCTTTTCCCAAATCCCTCTCAATGTCACTTTTGATTTCAACGAAGCATTCTTTGATTAACCCCCCACCCCTCCCCCCCCCCAATTCCCACTTCAAAATCAAAATCCAACAAGTCCGGCCTCCACACCTCAGGAGTTCGAGGTCCCTCATGGAAATTGCAGGGGTACGGGTGATCGAAGTTTCACCACAGCCACCCCAACCCCGTCTGCATGCCTAGCTCAGCCTTACGGTTTTAAGTTGTGGAATCTTTTTGCATCTTTTTGGGTTAACTTGTTTAAATATTGCATCACATGAGTTGATAAGTAAGGCAACGACACTTTGAAACTTCTTATATCAAGAAAGGGTTGGGGAATTGGTGATTCTTGGAATTATGCGGTACGGCTTCTACTTGAGGTAGGAAGGAGATTTGATGTGCGAGTCCTCTTGTGGAAACCGGAGGATATGGAGGGATCTGTTGAGTTGATATTTTATCACTCGTTCGTTGGAATGATTTTGGATAGCTTCATGTTGTATATATAACGTACCTAGCATCGCAAGCGCATACACCGAACCAAGTCACCTCGAAAACCTCCCGCCACAACCACAAATTACAGAGTACAAAAATCAAAGATCCACCAGCATATGGAATCGATTTAATCAACACCCCGCATAATAATGGCCTGTTACCAAAGGCCATCCCAGGATAAAACCACCTGATACCCCAAACGTTTTCATCCCCCTCCTCGAAGGATCACGTTTCATTCGTCGGCTAATTTTCATTAGCCTCTCGGTACTGCACGTCACAGAGTGGTCACCAGCTTGGCTAGCTTATGCCTAGGAGGGGCTATACTGTTTACAGTATTTTTTCGTGTGGTAGTATGTAAGGTAAATTAATTGATTTGATCGGTGGCGCATGGGGTAAGGTGAGTGTTTCCAGGAGAGGCGCGTCGCACGAAAAGTACCCCAAGGGTTCCCAAAGGCTACAAGCGAGTTTGGAGGAAGAACTCTGCGACGAGGGGTTCAGCTAGAACGTACAAACCCCAAACTTTGTAATTTCCTTTGGAGAACATTGATTCCAAACTATGAGACGGACAACCTAAAAATTTGAGGAGGTATGTGGAATCCTACGATACTTACGTGTTCCCGACCATTTTCAAAGATTTATTTAAAGGTCGCGCCAAGTACCACGACATGAGATGGCTAAAGCAGACAGCGTCTATGAGATATTCCCGTTTATATTAATTGCATCTATCGAAGAGCCTGGTCTCTCGTTCCATTCATTTCAAACCTTTTTCTTCCCTCGGACACTTCACTTTTTGTTTATTTATTTTCTTTATTTACTCGTTTGTTGAAGTTGTATATCGTCTAAGATGTTATTCTCAAGCTTCATTTTTTTGGCGCTGGGGTCTGCTGGGATCAGTACTTGTGCAACCATACCAGAACAATCCTCATCCCACTCCGAAACCACACTTCACCACCTGGAAAACCGACAAAATCAAGCTGCAAATGGGAAATGCTTAGCAGCAAATTTGACACAAAATGCAAGTTCGAAGACAGGTCAAGAACCAGGGACCGATGGGATTAAACCCGGGCAAGCGCCTTCCGCAACGTAAGTTCTATCAAAAAGAACTCTTCAATCACCCCGGAAAACTTTTGGCTAATTTTTGTGGATTTGGGGAATAGAGATGCCAACAATTTCATAAACTTCTGCGCCGGTCAAAAAGTAACCAACGGAGTCCAAGTAACAAGCGGCTCATGCAACGGCATCCCAATGGGACAAATCCCCGCGACAAAAAACATGATTTCAGCCATGATAACCTTTCCCCAATTCGACTCCACCATCTCCGCGAATAAAACCTTCAACATCTCCATCCAAACCTCCCATCTCGACGCCGGTTTCTTCGTCAACCCCACCACAAACTACTACACCGCTCCCCAAGCCTTGAACAAAAATGGAGATATAATCGGACACTGTCACGTCACGGTTCAAAGTATCGGTTCCCTAAAATCGATCACTCCACCTGATCCCACGAAGTTTGCGTTTTTTAAGGGGATTGACGATGCGGGGAATGGGAAGGGCTTGCTTCAGGCGATTGTTCCGGGGGGCTTACCGGCTGGCGCGTATAGGGTTTGCACTATGATTGCGGCGAGGAATCATCAACCTGTTAATATGCCTGTTGCGCAACGGGGGGCGCAGGATGATTGTACGAAGTTTGAGATTGTGGCGGATGGGAATCAGGATGAGGGTGATGATGAGGGAGATGATGAAGATAAAGATCCAGCGGCGAGGGTGAAGGGGGGTGCGAAGAATGCGGGAGATGCGAATACGGGGAAGATGGAGACTGGAAAGGTTGATGGTGCTGCGAAGGACCAGAAGAGGAAGTGAGGGCCTGAAATGGTTTGTGGTATGGGTATAATTTGGTTGCGCTGGCATTTAAGGGACTATGATATATCTTTCTATGTTAATCGTTTGCTAGTACAATAGTTGTCAAAAAAGACTTTTTTTAAAATTCCCCTCTGAGTTCATACTACATATTTTCAAACATGTTACGCTATCTTGCTATTCAATAATTCCAATGGCTCTTTTCCTGGAAAAAAAAAAGAAGATATAAAAGGGCTTTCGTGGTTGTATTATACCCGAGTATTAGAAGGTTGATATATAAAATTATATGGCTTCATATACCTCTAGTATCCCCTCCAAGTCAGGTTCAAGATCTCTTATTCAAAACGTACACGATTTTACTCCACCCATCGACGAAAACAGCACTCCAAACGGATGCGCCAGATGCAAGGAGTGTTATAAACCCACATTTCAAGCAATCACGCCTCAAAAAGTCAAAAAGTACCTAGGTAGTAACTAGGTCGACCACTTCTACCCATTTTGGAAAAGGCATCTTAAACTTGGAAGGGTATACATGCTCTACTTGTAAAGAACATGGTATGATGTCACATTCGTTAGTAGATTGTAGACGCAAGTTAAAAGCGATGTCATGTTTCCACAGAAGCCCAAACCTCTTACAAACTTCCATCCGTAACTTTTTACACACTCAACGGTTCCCTTATTTGTATAAAATCTTTGTATTTCTATCTCCTCAATAAATATGCCTCCACAACTCATTTTCTCCACCCCAGGCAGCGACCTAACACTCGCCCTGAGAGAACAACCCGAAAATCCGGACGAGTTCCTGTAAGCAGGCTCCTCACTTCAACTTTCCCTCACAAACTGCCTAACACCCAAACAGCGCCTCAGATTCCAACTACCTCTTCACAGACGATACCATCGTCTACTACCTATAGGTCTCCGCAGCAGTCCTAACCCAACACTCCTCGGTATTCAAGAAAATGCTCTTCAGTCCCGAATCCCGCGAAGGAAAGGTATTTAAGAAGAGCAAAGAAACTAAACAAGGAGAACCACTCAAAGTTCCGCTTCCGTTCGAGGAATCATCGGTCTTTCAAATTCTAATGGATAACATTCATGGAAATGAGAGTGAAGTCCCAACTTCCATGAGAGATATCTATGAGATGGGTGATGAGACGAATTTGGAAGAGTAAAGGAGGACGCTCTCAAAATTCTCGTTGGCTGTGGATAGAGTGGATAGATATAAGATGAAAGAGTCTATTAAGAAGAAAGCGAGGGAGTAAATGAATACCCTCCTGACTTTCTCGTTGGTAGCAGATAAATACAAGATGTAAGACTCTATTAAGAAGTATCTGAAACCCTGGATGCGAGACTTCAAAAGTGCCGGAGATGAGGAGGATCCGGAGATGATTGTACACCAACTTTGTCTTGCTTGGATTTACAAGCTGGATATCTTAAAGGACTGGGCTAGAAAGGCGGCTGTGGATGTTTCTAAAAAGGAATTTGAGGAGTTTGGTTGGGGCACGGGTACAATCCCGCTCTATATTCTTAGTACGTTTGCCTTCGTAACCTCTTCCCAGCATCATGCTAAAATCCACCACACAGAACAAATCCAGGAGCAAAGAATATCCCATATTCAGGAGCTCCAGAAAGCTATCTTGAAGTTTGAAATATTTCTTGACATAGTAAACACCCACAAATCCGTCGTAAACCGGGACATGAACTCCCCACCTCAAACATCCTGGAGCAAGAAGAACGAAGACAAACCAAAACGAACCAAAACCTACGAAAGAAACATATCCCAATTTAACAGAACCTTCAAATCGCGGCACATCCAAGAAAACTTCAGCTCTCGAATCGCCCCCTCAAATTCTCCCATGAACCAGGCTTCAGATACACAACCCTAAATATGTATGGCATGGCCGCAAAATTATTCAACTTATTTCCCGTACAGGACCTCGAAGATACCAAAGAAATAAGACCACGGGAATACAAGAACCGCCTGTTTCATTTTGTTTATAAGGCTAAGGGGTCTTAGGGTGATCATGTTAATGGTTGGCAGGGGAGAGAGGAAGGTGTGAGTAAAGTTGTTGATATGGTAATTTTGCCTTTAGAGTGGTATGTTGAGAGGGCTGATGTTAAGGAGAGGAATACCGAGCTTGATATTCCTTCTTGGTGTGAGGAGAAGCGGGAAACTGAGTTAACGGAGGAGCACACAGAGAGGCTTGAGATACAAGCACAGTATAACCAAGACTGGGACTCGGACGACGAACATTGGGAATAAGGTTAGTTTTGGGAATTTGTAAAATAACAAATGATCATGGACGTTTCTATCGTGAAGAGTTTGGAAAATGAATTGAAGTTTGTCTACTCTGAAGTTTGAGGTTGGTGGCGAGAATTATTAACGGTTCAACTCGCAGCGTAATAAATCAGTGACTCTGAGTGACAAGAATCTATTCTCTACTCTGCTCTACTTTATAGTAACTCTGAGTAATTGGTGATTACACTGGACCGTTCAATTGATTTCGTAGACTCAAAACCGTGACAAAACAGGACCATTGAATTAATTCCGGCATGTGTATTATGAAGAATGGAAAGGGGAGGGAGTTTAAAAGGGTAATATGAAATTGGTGGCGTTTAAGGTACTTTGCCAGTGAAATGGGAGATTGCTCCTACGAGGGTTGGTGGCAGTTTTCAAAATACTGGGCTTAATATTCCTACTTGCTATTCTGGGAAGGAGGAAGATGTGGAGCGGGAAGAGGGGTGAAGGAAGCTTGAGGATACTAGTCTAAGTTCCGAGTATTACTCCAATGGGTCTCTCGAGGGTCACGAGCTTGATGACCAATTTCGAAGCTTAAAATTGGGTAGAATTATAGTCCGGAGACGTCAGAGAGATTGAAGTTTCTATTTTGTGGGTTTTCGGTGTACGGCAAGCAATATACAATGACAAGAAGATGTGAGGTCAAGAGGGCGTCGGCAGATATTTACACGATAGCTCGGGCGAGGAGTTGCCCTTCCAGGAAGCTTATTCTAGAAGCATTAGCCCGAATATTCAGAAGAAGTGAATTCAATTGTCTCAAATATTCAGGTTCTAAATTTTGAATGATAGCACATCTGCTTTTATTGTCTACCGAGAGGCACCTTGCTTCAAAATTATATATAAACTCCCCCATTACCACCCTAAATCAACCTAAATACCCCAACAGAGAAACACCCCTCATCCCTCTCCTCAAATTAAACCATCCTCCCCCCCTTCTCCCTTATCTCCAAGCCCGCCCCCTCCCCACAATCCCTC
>LLCD01000955.1:0-13588 GCA_001414355.1 Hymenoscyphus salicellus
GGCGAGGGCTGCGGCGCGTTCTGAGGGGGTGGGTTCGCTGTCTATGTAGGGGAGGGAATCGTGGATGGTGTTCAGGAGAGGCATTTTGTGGTCTTTTTTCGATTGAGGGGTTGGAGGTTGGGGTTGTGTTGTGAGAGTTTGAATGCGATGTTTCTTGGGGGAATTTCTTTCGCGTCGCAAAGAGCATTTGATATCGAGAGATCTGCGACTGGGGTGTGGCTGGAGCTGGAGGTGCGTTGGTGGCGTTGCGGAGCTCTCTTCTTTGAAGCTTGGAAAGCTCCCTCACTCCTTTCTTACAACACAATCGTGGACCATGACTTGAAGAACACAACCATCCCTCCGAGAGGGCACGAGAACTTATCCGTCACGAAAGCAAGAACAACTCTACTACAAATCATGGAAGCTTCAGAATACAAACACTCCAAGGCGGGACCTTCGGAACGAAATACCCCCAAACGCGCCACGAGATACTACTCCTTACTCCTTGCTCTAGCCAAGCCTCTATCAATTTTCTTCCTCCTACTGTTTGTATTTGGGATTTGTTCCCTCTTTTTTGGGCATCGGACGGGAAACCTCTGGTCTTGGAAAGCTTATGATGGATATGAGGAATATGGTGGCAAGAACGGAAGTTCCGGAGGGAGTAAATACCTGCTGGGAGTTGGCAAGGCCGATATCACAGGGTAAATAGCTTTGCAGTTCCAAAATATGATGGCCAGTATGCTGATACAGCTTCAGTCCGGTTGTGGAAATAAATATGATGGGATACGCGGATCCAAAACAAGTCGGTTCCGGCCTGCGTCAACGTTTATACTCCCGAGCTTTCATCGTGGGGGATATCGAGCATCCGGATGATAGGTTTGTCTATCTTGTTTTGGATACACAATCTGGGGATACGGCTGTTCGATATGGCATTCTCCATGGGCTAGTTGAACTTGGGAGTGATTATTCTGTATATGGACAACACAATGTTGCTGTGACGGGAACGCATTCTCATTCTGGGCCGGGAGCTTGGCTGAATTATTTGCTGCCTCAGATTACGAGTAAAGGATTTGATAAGCAGAGTTATCAGGCTATTGTGGATGGGGCGTTGTTGTCAATACAACGAGCCCATCGCAGTTTACAACCGGGGTATTTGACGGCTGGCTCTACGAAGGTGTTTGGGGCAAACATCAACCGAAGTCTCTACGCATATCTTGCAAATCCTGAAGCTGAGAGGGCGAAGTACAATGAGAGTACCGAGGACGATGGCTCTGTTGAGAAGACCTTGACCTTACTTCGATTCCAACGAGCTTCGGATGGGAAGAACACGGGAGTACTGACATGGTTTCCAACTCATGGAACTTCAATGTTGGGAAACAATACCTTGATATCAGGAGACAACAAAGGCGTAGCGGCGGATCTTTTCGAGAAGAGCTTCTCAAAAGATGAAAAAAATGTTGCCGAGGGCTTTGTGGCTGGGTTTTCTCAAGCAAATGTCGGAGATACCAGCCCCAATGTCCTTGGGGCATGGTGTGAAGACGGGTCTGGAGAAGAATGCAGCTTCAAGAACAGCACATGCAGCGACGGTAAAAGTCAATATTGCCATGCTCGAGGACCATTCTTCAGAAAGCAAGACAATGGAGCTTCCTCCTGTTACGAAATTGGCAAGCGTCAATTTGAACCTGCAAAAGTACTTTACAACTCAATTGACAACAAGGGAACCCCAGTGGAAGGATCTTCCGTCAAGTCGTTCCATGTGTTCCAGGATATGTCGGATTACAGCTTTCCTCTCGACAATGGAACTTATGTTAGTACCTGCCCAGCGGCTTTAGGATATTCATTTGCAGCTGGCACTTCTGATGGGCCTGGAGCATTTGATTTCACGCAAAACGACCCAGGAGCACCAAGTGCCTCCCCAGTCTGGCGAGTGGTGTCTGGTTTTATCAAAGCCCCGAGCGAAGAGCAGCAGAGATGTCACTACCCCAAACCAATCCTCCTCGATGTCGGAGAAGTAGCCTCCCCCTACCTCTGGACTCCAAACATCGTCGACATCCAAGTCCTCCGAGTCGGACAATTCGTAATAATAGTCTCACCGGGGGAAGCAACAACCACCTCCGGCCGGCGCTGGAAACAAGCAATATACGACCAGGCAAAGTCACTTTCCTTGTCTGGCACTTCTTCCGAACCCATCGTCGTTTTAGGCGGTCCCGCAAATTCATATACACACTACATCGCCACGCCCGAAGAATACTCAATCCAGAGATATGAAGGAGCATCTACCCTCTACGGACCATGGACTTTGAACGCATATATAAACCTTACACTCTCTCACCTTCCCTACCTCTCTTCTTCTGCAACTTCGAAACCGGAACTCGGTCCTTTACCACCTAACAACGTCAATGCATCACTCTCCTTCATCACAGGCGTTGTTTTTGACGGCACTCCTCTCTTCAAGAAATTCGGCGGGGTACTCCAAGATGTTCGCCCTGCTTATTCTATAGGCTCTACCATTTCCGCGAAATTCGTAGGCGCGAATCCTCGGAATAATTTGAGACTTGAGGGAACTTATGCTGCTATTGAAAAATTGGATCCTAATACTTCTCAGTGGGAGAGAGTGAGGGATGATAGCGATTGGTCTCTTATTTTCAATTGGAAGCGGACGAGTGAGGTTTTGGGCATTAGTGAGGTGGAGATTATTTGGGAGACTGGACAGGAGGAGGGAGAGGTTGAGAGGGGAGAATATAGGGTTAGGTATTTTGGGGATTCTAAGGCGGTTGGGGGGACGATTACGGGGTTTGAGGGGGTGAGTGGGGAGTTTGTGTTGGCTTGAGGAAGAACATGGTTAAGAATATGATTTGGGGGAGGGGGAGTGGGGAGTTTGTGTTTATTCGACATGAGATGGAGGAGAGGAATGTTGGACACACGATTGGTGGTATGGTGTCCATACTTTTCCATTACTAAGTACATACATAATTTCCAGTTCTATTTTACCTCCATTCTAATCAAGCGTGCAAGCCGGTTCTAGGCCTCACGAAGGACAGTGACAGCTCAGGTTCGTACCTGTCCCTCTGGGGACGCAAAAAAGTTTCTTAGGACTACGCAGCAACATTACAATTAAAAGGTTTTCAAATTAGAACGATCAGTCTGCATTTTTTGAATATTTTTTAGATCGCTGTGTTGTATAAAAGTGTGCAGGGCTGTGCCGAGTACAAAATGGGTACTTTTTTCGAGCCTGCCTACCTCTCTCGTGAGTTGAAATCGCCAAGGTGATTCAAAGTAATTGACTTAATCACATAGGTCAAGTTTGAGGTAGTAGTAAAGTAGTTAAGGAAATGGGATAATAGCTGCCACTTTTGTTTATCATGAGATCTTTCTTCTTCAAATCAATACCCGCTAAATAGCAGACAA
This sequence comes from Hymenoscyphus salicellus, assembly GCA_001414355.1. NCBI lineage: Eukaryota > Fungi > Ascomycota > Leotiomycetes > Helotiales > Helotiaceae > Hymenoscyphus > Hymenoscyphus salicellus. The sequence goes on from LLCD01000955.1 coordinate 3,388, forward strand.
ATACCCATATGTACAAAATCGAGGAGAATGACGGTCAGGTAATTCGTTTCATTCATCCTTATTCATTACTACATAGTGTTACAATCCTTTTATGTCTTATCACGCGCGAAAAGCGATTGCAGACTATTTTCGAGACGTGAAAAAAAAAAATGAAGGATATCAAAAACTAGATCCTCGTTCCCCTTATAGCGAAAATGAACGCCCCCTAAAACTCCCGCTAAACAACCATCACACATCCATCCGTACTATTTTCACTAAGCACTCTTCTTTCTCTCCGCCTGATCCCATTTCCACGCATCTTCGAATGCAGTAGCCTTTGCCTTGGTATCGCTCGGCTCAAGACCCAGTTTCCTAACAACCTGGAACGCACCCGTCCCCACACTCATAGTCTGCCCCATGATGATACACTCACTCACCCCCTCAATCTGATCCGACTTCATCCCCGCCGCAGCATCGAACAGATGATCCGGTGTCTTTTCGAAAGAAGCAAGTTGCAAAACACTATCTCGCATCTTCGACAACCCGAATCGAGTGATACCGAGGACTTCTCCCTTATAAGTCATGACATCGGCGAGAAGTTGCATGTGTCGAGGATCAATTTCCATGCCCCCCATGACAATCCCGATTTCCGTTGCGATAGTCGATCGTGCTGCTTCGATTCCCAAAACTTCGCGAGCTTCCATGACGTTGTTGGAGATGACTTTCGTCCCTTCGACTCCTTCCGTGTTCATACATGCTCGGAGTCCGTATCCTTCGACGAGAACGGTGTACTTGATTGGTAAATCGGATGACTTATTGATAACGGCTCGAGTGGCATCCGGATAACCTGATATAGCGATCTCAGGTAAAGCTCGCTTCAGATAATTGACACGGAGAAGCAAGTCGTTCTTATCAACTTCCAGTCCTGCTGCCTTCCTAGCCTTGGCTGCCGCGGTAATCCCTCGAGCTCCCATATTTCCACCAGTAGTCTCCAAGACGTTGATGAAAATGTAACTGCCTTTGACTGTTACGTTGTCACCTGGGATCTTCAGCTTCTTTTGTTTGCAAATCGTCTCGGCGATTCCGAAAGGAGTGAGCCCAAGCATCATTTTGTTGATGGCGTCCAAGTTAACGGAAAGGCATATGGTTGCTTTATGTGCTGACCACATGTCCTCAACATAATGAATGACTTCTCGAATATACGTCTTCTCCACTAGACCCTTCACAACCTTTGCTGCTTCCATCGCAGTAGGATTTTGGAGGGGGCAGCTGATGACAGGTGTACTGATGTTCTTCGAAGCGTTGATAATTTCTTTGATACGCGGTACACCCTGCGTGATACTCATACCAGCGACACCAGCAAAATGGAAAGTCTTCAGGGTCATTTGAGTTCCAGGTTCTCCAATAGATTGAGCTCCAACAGCCCCAACAGCATGTCCCGGTTCGACGTGGGCCTTGGCATACTTGCTTAAGCACAGCTTGATGAATTCTTGCAAAGTAGCTTTCGAAACCTTGGAGACTCGATCCACCCAAGCACATTTTTGTGGGTCTTCTTTCGACATATCATACCGCACTTTGGTGCCTTTTGGGTCATCTTCTAATATTTCGAGACCCGCCTTTTCCCGTGCTTTTGCCATAGTTGTGGCTAGTCCGTGAACGAATTTGGTAATTGTATCAATAAAATCTCGGGCACTTTCATGCTCATCGACTGCATAATTGCTTTCATCTCGATACTCCAGTGGCTCACCTCGCAGCAAGCCCTTTCTGAGATACTTAGTCTTCTCTTTGGCTAGATATTTCTCGCAGAGTGCTTTGATCTGGTATGGCAATAGGCAAGGATCCTCGTTCTTGAAAGTTGTGGTTTCTGCATGCTTCCAGGTTCTTTGGAAGTGAACAGGTACAGCTGAGCCCTCCATATCCACAGGATCAAGCTTATCTGCTCCAAATTGAAATTGGACGATTCCACCAGAAGAGTTTCGCACGGTGTCGTCATATCTTGTGGAAAGGTCCTCGAGTGATTTCATAAGTCTTCGTGACATGTATCCGGTCTCTGCAGTCTTGACTGCAGTATCGACCAAACCTTCACGTCCCGAGATGGCGTGAAACAGGAATTCTGAAGGCGTGAGACCTGTGAAGAAGCTGCCGAAAACAAAACCCTTTGCCAAGGGCCTTCGGTCCTTCTTGATGAAATGTGGTAACGTTCGGTCTTGGAAACCGTCTGCAACACGCTTCCCGCCAATAATTTGTTGTCCTACGGCAGCTACCATCTGAGCGACGTTAATAGAGGATCCTTTTGATCCAGATTTGGCCATGATCAACGGAGAATTCCATTTGCTCAAGGAAGCAATACAGTAATCTCCTGCGGCAGCTCTGACTCTACTCAAAATACCAGAAATGGAATTTTCAAGCGTCTCTTCCATATCACATCCCGTAGACTTCTCGAGTTTACCATCTTGAAATTGGTTGATAATTTCTCCGGCCTCTTCATAGGCATTGTTTACCAATCTCTTTTTTTCTGCTGTGAGTGCCTCCGATGGATAAACGTCGTTGATACCGATAGAGAATCCTTGGTTCGTGAGATACCTTGCCGATATTTTTGCGAGCCGATTCATACATCTCACTGCCTCATCCGGACCAAAATCTCTCAAGATAATGTAGAATATCGAGTCCTTTTTCCCTGATCCAACAGTCGTCTTGTCCATTCTACCACACATAACCTCGGAATTACGCACCACAAGCCAACCGTCGTTGTCATCCATATCGGGACACTTGCCCGCCACAAATGAATAGTCACGGCACCTGGCATCTAGATTGACTTTGACGGGCGAGTCCTTGTTTGGTCGCATAAGCACGCTAAAGACTTGTTTTCCAGTCCAAAGCGCTTCTGGCTTCAGGATCGCTGGAGGTGGTAAATCAAGGTGGAGATTACCATCGACCATGTACATGCAAAGATTGGTGAATGTTTTCCGGTCGAAGAAGTTTTCCTTGCTACTTAGAAGGTAAGCGGCGGTAATGAAATCTTGAGTTGCAGAAATAATTGGCTCTCCATTTTTGGGGGTTGAAAGATTGTTCTTGACTCCCATAAGGTTTATGGCCTCGGTTCTTGCTTCTTCGGTTTGGGGAACATGCAAGTTCATTTCGTCGCCGTCGAAATCTGCGTTGTATGGATTGCAAACACACTCGTTGAGACGGAAAGTTCTCCAGGGCCTAACTTTGACGTAATGGCTCATGATACTGAGTTTGTGCAAGGAAGGTTGTCTGTTGAATAGCACAATATCGCCATCCTCGAGATGCCTCTCAACCACATCCCCGATCTGCAACTTCTTTGACTCAATCTCCAATTTCGCAAACTTTAGCGAAATCTTGTGATCAGAGCCTTTCTTGATGATTTGTTGAGCACCGGGGTGTTTACTGGCTCCATTTTTCACACACTTTCGTAACTTTTCCAAGTTGTGTCGTTGCACTCGCTCGGGGTAAGTGAGGTTCATCGCGACCAATATTGGTATTGCAACCTCCTCAACCCCAAGATTTGGATCTGGTGAAATAACTGTACGTCCAGAGAAATCGACACGCTTTCCCGACAAATTTCCTCTGAAGCGTCCTTGTTTTCCTTTTAGTCGCTGGCAGAATCCTCGTATGGGCTTTCCGAATCCAGTTTGTTGGAGACCGGGAACATCACTGTTGACATAGAGGGCGAGTTGCAATTGGAGATAATCCCACTGCTCCATGATTGTTTGAAGTGATTGTCCTTTGAGTAGCGCTGCTCGAATCAATGAACTGATATGAACAATGTCGGCTAGCTTGGTAGTTAGATCGTCCTCGGTACTGGCGCCGTCTTGCGCAACTGAAGGTCGTATACAAATGGGAGGGGCTGGTACGAATTGCCATAGAAACATCTCTGGTCTTCCTTCGGCAGGGTTGATATTTAAGAGCTCGCAGTCACTAGGGGAGATTAGCTGGAAAAGTTTCAAAACGCGTAAAGGGCTCAAGTCCTCCATCGCCTTTTTGACATGCTTGTCCAGTTCCGGGTTGTGCTTCTTCGCTTCCTCGAAAGAAGCTTTGAATGCAATCGATCCCGGTGGTTCTACTTTACTCTTGGCAGTTGACTTGTTGAAAACCGTATATTTATCGTGTGCCAATTTGAGAGCTGCAACCTTTCGAATTTGACCATTGACTGTACCGCAATACTGGCAAATTTTTGTTTTCCGACATTGTTCGTTGATGCGTTTGCATATTTGAGTGCGTTTAAGATTATCGATTCCAGGCTTTCGAAGCTCCTTGAGAAAAGACCGTCTTTGAGGTTCAGTGAGTAATACTTTGGAACAGTCCTGTCGGTTTGGTTAGCCCTTGAATATGGTAGGCAATTAAATTATCGTACCTTGCATATGTTCTGCAGGATCTTTTGAGTAAGACTCAAGTATCCAATGTGGAAGGCGGGGAGGGCGAGTTTGATGTGCCCAAAATGCCCATTACAATTTTGTAGCCCTTCGCCGCAAGTTTCGCATGCGCCAGTCTTGCTAGATATTCCCTGCGCAAAATAAAGCATCAGCATATGCCCTCCCGTCACATATTTCACCTTGGAGCCTCACCAGTCTCGAGTCCAAAGCTCCATGTTGGGTGGGTCTTCGATTTTTCTCCACATCGTATAACATTTTATCAGATACCTCGACAACGGCTTGGTTTGCGATATCTTGATTGGATCTAGAAGATATTCAGTTAGCACAGAATTGGAAGCTGTGAGGAGGTCTGCGCACTGAATACCAAACTGCAATTCCTTGAACCGCTTTGGTGGGCGGTCCACTACCTGCAGTTTTGTCGAATCGTGCAGCATTTTGACAGTATGCTATCCGTAGGCCGGTACGAAATGCTTGCAAGGAAGGATCAGTAGTATATCCCAGGTCCGTATGTAGGTGGGTGTATCGTGGGGAGGGCTACCGCATGTTGGAGTGTGTATGCGACAGTTGAATTAATTAAGAGTCAGAATGGGAGCCTCAATTCCAAAAAAATGGTGGGGTACGAGGGGCCGAGCTTTTTCGAGCGCCCGCTCAAAGTAGTAGTAAACCACCTTCAAATTACAAAAATGCCCACACCTATAACTCAACGTAGGTAAAAGCTTCCAAAGCTTTAGGCCAGTAAAATTTAATATCTTGCGTATATAATCATACTTTTGTTGTATTTTAGCAATTACCTGTTGGCAAGTTATTATGGTGCCACTTTCCGTGTCCCTGCCTACCTTGCCGTTATTCTAGCTGCCTGGAGTTATTACCCTTGAATTTGAGATATTATCCTAGCTGTTTAGTACTGAGGGTAATGTTAAAGTCACTATGAAAGTAAGAACAGCCAGAGATGTTTAGAAATTTGTCCTAACCTGTCCGGCGGTGAGCAAAAGAGCCGGCAGTAAATATCAGGCTCGTACCTGCCTATCTAACTCATTGTTCGAACCTTTCAGGACAATTGGAGCTCGGTATTCGAAAGGTCTAGGTTAATATCTCAAATTGTTTTAATTAGTAGGAAACTACTAAATTTCCATTGTCCTTCACGAGGCTGTTAGCAGAATGCATCCCACCGCGAGGCGTGTATCGGAGTGAAAATGGCCGATGCCTCCGACAACTACTACAACGTTGCCGGGTTATTCTCCGCAGTTATCAATCAAGGAAGATGAGTCTAGAATGTGCTGGTTCCAACTGTTTGTACATAAGATGTTTAAATCATCGGATATGCCCGTATGATTACTCTATCAATAGAGGTAGTTACTAAGACTCTAAGAATAATTGTAGGAGTGCAGCCCATGACTTGGTCTGCAGGTCGAGAAATGTACTGTAAGTAGAATCCCAAGACTCGGCCCCCAAAAACCCCTGTTCCGATGGACACTAAAAGCGGCAGTAAATACTTCAACTTCGTTTCTGCCTATAACTCTCGAGTTTCTAGGCAATTGAAGAATATTAATCTAGACATTTGAAACAATTTAAAAACAGTAACCTGGGTGGTTTGGAAAATCAATCTTTAGGGCAATAGCTAGGTATTGAATTGTACTACCTAGCCTAGCAGGTGGTCCTTTTCTGGCCCGCTCGTACCACCTCCGACATCTTGCCGCGCCAACATGACAAGGCCAGAGCAAGGCAGAGGACCAAAAAACCAACCTTTACTCGAAGACTGACTTGACTGTCAACCCACCCCATTCCTTCCTTCCCCATCACACATTCACGCACATACAGACAAGGGTGATTCCTCCTACTGCAGTCTGCAGGGCTAGGAAGGAAAAAATCAGTCAAGGTTTATGACTTCCAGTACAGTGGCATCGCATGGTGCCACCCTGTCTTCCATCATCCAACGTCTTCCTGACCCTCTTCAGACATACATCGACAACTCCCTCCTGCAGCTTTCCAAAGCCTACGCTCAGCTCCCACCTTCTACACGATCCCACTTGGACAACGTTCCACCTACAGCTCTTGCTGGCAGCGTTGTTCTCCTCCTCGTAACCGCAGCATTTTCAATGAGCGGTTGGGGACGATCTTTCTTTGGTGGAAGTGGCCATCGACTGTCTCCATTTGGATCCAGAACCATCCCACCAAACGTCACCGATGCCGATTTCTCATACATAACCTCCGACGATCTCCAAAGGCCAGGAGCTTCTTACGACCCTCACCGACCACCACCTCCTTCGATGCAAGCCGAAGATGATGTGCTCTTGATCAAGAACAAGGGCGTCACCTATCCAGTCAAATTCCCTGCATACAGCATTGGAGATGGAAAGCTGCAGGTTCGGGATATTAAGGAGCGGGCCGCAGCTGTGATGGACCTCCCGAGTGGTACCAGGCTAAAGTTGCTGTATAAAGGCCAACATTTGAAGGAGGACTACAGACCATGTCGGGATTACAGTTTGAAGAACCAGAGTGAGATTCTTTGCATGGTTGGGGAGACAGAAGCAAGCGGATCGGACGACGACAGCGAGGATGTGCAAGAAGGAGGCTTGTTTAAACGAAAGCGAAATCGCAAGAGCAAGAAGAAGGGAAAGAAGAAGTCGGACTCGAATCTATCGCCTGGAGATGGACCAAGTACCGCCAATTCAAGAACTGTTTCACCTGCACCACCACCAACTCCTCAAACTGCGTTGGGCAAGCTAGAAGCTATCTCCTCACACTTTCACACCAAGATACTTCCTCTCTGCGTACAATACACCGTTTCTCCACCGGAAGATCCAAAGAAGAGAGATTTCGAGCACAAGAAGTTATCCGAGACGATCATGAACGAGGTTCTACTGAAGTTGGATGCCGTCGAGACGGAGGGCGATAACGAGGCTAGGGAGAAGAGAAGAGCTTTGGTCAAGGAAACTCAGAACGTTTTGAATCGTTTGGATGACAAGATTGCTGAATATAAGTGATTATGCTTCTTATGGAGTGCAAAATCTACTTTTACGAATTCCCTTAAGTCTAATTGTATTTGCATAGGGTGATGTGATTCCCCTCCTCAGGCGTGATTACTGGAGCGGTATTCGATTGGCATGGCGTTTTCTTCCCTTGTGCTCATATAGATTGAGACGGAGAAACTGGAACTTTGTTAATATAGCATGCTTGCTCTTAATTGTCGAATAATACTCGTTCAGTGGACTTTTTTCCTCAGGATTCCGAATGTGATGACGTGATTGTATGTTTGCTTTCGAGTTTGTACTCTTGAGGGGGCACAGCTAATGCTCTCATCAGTGGTTGTTGCCGGTCATTGCGAACGAGATTATCTCAAAGAAATATGTTGTGCTATGAGTAGATTTCGCGAGATGTGAAATCCAAAAGCAATGATTGTTTTATCGGACAGGAGTAGGTGGTGATACTGAATACAAAAATGACCAAGAAATCTACTGCTAAACAGGAGAATATGTATTCTTTCGACTGATCTTCAAGGTCTGTTGCGTGCTTACAGAAAGTTTGTGGATTTACCGGGTGTGCAGAAATTCGTAACTACTTGAATGAGAGCCAAATTCATCTGCTCGACTCCTTCAATTATTCAACGCAGGGTTAACTAAATTATCCCAAGGGAATTGAGGTATAAGATTTAGGACGTAGCTCATGCCCTGGGACTGATCACGAATTCGTGCAATCCGCAATCCGCTATCCATGTAGATTACATTTTTGGTTTAGATAGTGAAAGTGTTGCGCCGCAGGAATTCAAAAGAACTTCCATGTTCCCTTGTACTTTAAAGCGCAACGCATCATCGCGGTCGCAAATAAATAATTTTTGAAGTTCTTCAATGGTGTTCAGGGCATGTGGAGCTGAGAGCCCTACTCACGTGCAAAGTGCGATTTGTGGGAGTCCGTGCACCAAGTAGCGAGCGGCCTTGAATGAATCCCTCTTTTTCGTCTGTATCCCAAGTTGAATCAACGACAAATCGCCAAACAACCTAATCGACCATTGTCTTCTCACGGACAAAATGTCGACCTTCGAGCAACAGGTAAATCCTCCTGCCCAACGAATTATCCTTCCCGCCGTCCCAATACCCCCTCCGCCATCTTTTGCGATGCGTCCCGCGACCGAGCATATATTTACAGCCTCGCGCATATCTTGAGAGATGGAAGCTGATCAGATTGTGTGTATTAGATTGTCATCGATGGCAAGGGTCACTTGCTTGGTCGGCTCGCAAGTACTGTTGCTAAGCAACTCTTGAACGGCCAAAAGATCGTTGTTGTGCGATGTGAAGCCCTCAACATCTCTGGAGAGTTCTTCCGTGCGAAGCGTACGTTCCACATCCTAATTCCACCGGCGTAATCGAATCGAGCGAGTTGGACAATAATTGGGCGCAAAAGGAATCGAGGACTGACTTGGCTTCGAATATAGTAAAGTACCACGCCTACCTCCGAAAGATGACCCGATACAACCCAACCCGAGGAGGTAAGATATCTCTCTCTGCTGGATTCTGCGAAGCTCGCAGAGCTGGAACAATTCGAAACGGTGTCTAATTCACCACAGGTCCTTTCCATTTCCGTGCTCCATCAAGAATCTTCTACAAGACCGTCCGTGGCATGATTCCCCACAAGACCGCTCGCGGTGCCGCTGCTATGGAGAGACTTAAGGTTTTCGAGGGTGTCCCACCACCATATGACCACGTCAAGCGTGTTGTTGTTCCCCAAGCCTTGAGAGTCCTCAGATTGAAGCCCGGACGCAAATACTGCACCGTCGGCCGATTGAGCCACGAGGTCGGATGGAAATACCAAGATGTTGTTGCTAGGTTAGTTGGATTGCTGAATTGTGGTCGTGACCTAGGATGAGTGCTAATTTGGACTAGACTTGAGGAGAGAAGAAAGGTTAAGGGATCCGCATACTACGCACGCAAGAAGGCCGCACGAAGACAACTCTCAGACGCCACAAAGAGTGCCAAGGTTGACGAGAAGACCCAGAAGCAGTTGGCTGAGTACGGCTACTAGATATCACGAATTTCCATTTTTCGGGGTATTTGGATGGTTGGATCTCTGGGCTGAAGATAATTTTCCTTTTCAACACCAACTTCGTCAACGCTTTGTTCTACCCGTATTGGGAAGATGCCTCAAGGCTGGTTCTTCGACACAAATCTGGCACGGAAATTGGAGGGTCGCTATCATCGGAAAAAGAGCGCTGATGAAGCTTTGGGCCTCTGCTGTGTATAAGCGTTTGTCTTGCATGCCGCTCATAGGGAAATGAATTCACAATCAAGAATAAAAAATGGCCGGGGCGTTTTTGGTGTTTATGAAATTGAGAATGATCAAGTTACAGCTGATACCAAATGACCCAGAAAAGTCCCATCAATTGCCCTTGCCCAGTTACTTGGACCTATTTTCCTGCTTAAGCTGAAGTGTGGAATTGTGCTTGGTTACATGGTATGACTTGAGAACCTGTTAAGCGATAGGCCCTTTTCTCTAAAGTACTAGACTTCTAGGATCTTTCTAGCCCCTCCTTTTTACCTTTCCCTCCTTTACGAGCTTTCTCTTTATCCTTTTGCAATCCCCAATGTGCACAGCATGGACAAATCTATAAATCCCTGGTGGTCCCCACACCGGGATGCATAATGACAACCGATAGCTCAGTCTTATACCAACCTCGATAAACTTCGAGACTCATCTCAATTATGAGAGCCCGATACCGCTTTGAAAATGGTCATGAAGTTCGGTTGCCGGATGCAGCCGAGGAAGGCACTGACAGCGGAAACGATCCGCGCTAAATCTCCCCGCAAAGTGAATTCTGGGGTATCTTCTCCACG
>LLCD01000956.1:0-13581 GCA_001414355.1 Hymenoscyphus salicellus
CCCCCCCCCCCCCCCCCCCCGGAACCCCTTACTTCCCTTACGGCCTAATCTATCTATCTGAGGATATAAGCTTATACTAATTGTTTTGGCAGATACGTTGATTTTGCAGCTTGGTGTTATTTTGAATACAGTCCCCGCCTGGAAAAAAGCGTACAAGCTCCGTGTAGCAGTCTTCGTCGAATACGAGAGCGACGTTGAAGAAGAACGGGGCCGGGTGAAATCCCTCCTTGAGAAATTAAGGATTGAAGCTGAAGTCCTTGTCTTCTGGCTTGCATCTGGGAATTTACCGACTTATGAAATCATCGTGAATGGTTCAAATGAAAGTCAAGAAGACCAAGAGAAGGTCGATGCTATCTTAGAAGGCGAAGAATGGTGGGATGAGTTGCAGAAATTGAGAGGGAATCGTGGGGGGAGTAGTGCGGTCGAAGATCTCTCTCAGATAAGTAGTTATTTCAACTCTGGTCCTGTCTGGCCGGAAAGTTCTTTCCAACAGGGACCCCGAGACGAGCGAGTCGGTCGCTTTCTCGGACTCCGCAAACTCCTTAGAAAGTCGAAACGCAAACATACCACCAGCAGAATCTCAAAACTCGGCGTCAGTCTGGGTATGCGAACACATCAACTCTCGCCTAGTGTTGTTAGGCAACACGCCAGTCACGGAAGCGCAAGTGAAGACTCTAGTAGCTCCTCTGATGAGAGCGATTATGAGGCCCTCGGAGAAAATGGGAGTGAAAGTGCTGCCAGCGAAGCAGATATTGATGACTTCGAGTCGGAGACTGAGGTGGAAGCTGCGCCTGTTACGCCCATCAAAAGACGCAGGAGTCATGGGGATAGTATGAGGGGACCACCACCGTCCAAAAAGAGTACGGGGGAAAAGGAGATTAAGGTTCCTGAGGCTACACCCAAGTCTCCCGTCACACCAAAACCAGGCACTCTTGGGATGGCACCGATAGCTTCTGCCCCAAATTTGCCCTCGCAAACCGAAACCAGTAAAAACTCAGGTTCTCTCAAAGACCTCGCAGCATCTCGAAAATCAGGTTCAGGTTCCGGCTCTGGCTCCACAGACCAAGAAGCACTCAAAAGTCCCATCAAACCCAGCTCCTCATCAACCAGGAAATCCTCTGTTGCTGATGAGAGACCGACATTGAGTAGACATGCTAGTCTACCGAAATTCTCATCTAAACCTGTCCCCGTAACGAGGGTAGCGACGGAGGAAGGGGCAGGTCCTAGTATCATGTTCACAGACACCCCCTCGCCTCCTCCTCATCGTCGACAACGTCTCCCATCGGCGTATAACATCAGCCAGCCTTCCAATCCTTCTCACCAATCTATTCCAGAGGGACCAACAACTCCGCCGTCTCCAACGAATTCTAGGAGGGGAAGTACGTACTCGACGCAAGCGCTACCATTGAGTTTCAATGATTTACCGTGTCGGGCGCAGCATTTGATATTGAATGAACTTATGCAGGGACAGAGTGCAGCGACAGCGGTGGTTTTCACGACTCTGCCGAGCCCGGTGGAGGGAACTTGTAAAGATGAGGGCGCGTGCGGACGGTATTTGGGGGATTTGGAGGTTCTTTGTCGGGAGTTGCCGCCGGTTTTGTTGGTGCATAGTAATAGCATGACTGTTACTATGGCGCTGTAGGTTGAAGGTTGAGTATGAGAGGGGAGGAATGGGAATTGGGGAGGGACTTGGAGGGGAAGAGATTGGCGAGGAGAGAGGAGGAAGGGGACGAGGGCGAGGGCGAGGGCGAGGGCGTGGCAGGGTATTAGTAGGACGGGATGTGGGTGAATGTGTGTTTGTATATTTCTGGGAGGTTTTTTGGGTTGGGAATAGATTGGTCATCTTTGCATAATGGAGTTTATGGTGCATGGATTGTGGGTGTTGATTGTAGTACGGATTGCATAAATTTGCTTTTCGTTGTTTTGGCAAGGGAAGAGTTGTAGATAAAAACTCAAAAGCAAAAAGCATCAGAATTCAAAAGCATGTCATTTTTATCCTACCTTTATTCATACTGTGGTTACCAATCTTCTTCTCGTTCTCTGAGTCGGGTGTGTTGGGGGGTTTGGGGGGTTGTTGAAGTGATCATGTGTGCTTGAGACTTGGCTTGTCTGTTAACTGTATGAATTTTTTGAATTGACAAGAGATAATGAGGTGTAATTCATCTCACTTCATCTGTATTTAGCGAATTGATGCCCTGGGTAGATATGGTATTGGGAATTCAAATCAGAGATTGGGAATGGAGGGTTAGCTAGTTGCTGTTATATTCACTGTGCGGTACGGCTATTACCTGGGAAAGAGAGTGACTGGGGAGTAGGGAGATATCAGGCCGAAGCTGCCACGATGGGGCAATTACATGTTGGTATGAAGGTCATGTTAGGCCTGTCTCACTGTAAAGATGGCAAATCTCGGAGTCTTTCTTTTTTTTCTTTTTAGATTCAAGGAAAAAGGAAAAGTAGTACTATGGATACATGAATGAGCTAGCTACTGGAGGAAAACATAAGAGCGGAGGACATCATGGTAATGCTTTCTTGCTTTGTTTTGACAAGGTATTTTCCTCAAATTTCGTGTCGGCGTCTCCTACGGATTCCCTGTTTCTCTTGATATCTAACCGGTAGTAGATTGGGATTCTTCCTTTGCCTTTTCTTTTTCTTTTCCAATTTTTTCTTCCACTCGGTATAACGACCAGTCTTGGATCCTACTGCGCAACACACGATTCGTTTGATCCGTCAACTCCCATGTAATAGAAAAGCTCTTCGTCTTGCTCCCATTCCTGAATCCCGGCGGATCCACATCCCGTTCATTCTCCTTAACCCAATTCCATGGAGGGAAGTCGTCGTGTATCTTGTCGTTGATCCGCTGCCTCATATCCTCACATCCTCAAATTCTCTCTGTCGTTCTTTCAGATGCTCATAAGCTGCCTCGTTGACACTCCAACTTCACTCAACCCGAAAGCAACGGAGACTTGGAAGGTGCACTGGTCGAAGAAGCTTGTGGATGTATGGAGTCCAGCGACGTACCCATTCAATGACAGAGTTCCAATCCTAAAGGCCTATATCAGAGATAATCTTGAAGAGAATCCACGGTCCTGTCTACTTGAAAAGCTCCCACTAGAACTCAGATACAAGGTATATGAGTTCTACTTTGATATCCCGAAGTCTAAGCTCACGGTGCCTCGAACACTCCTACACGCCCTCCGCCCGTGCAAGGATATATATCTAGAAGTATTGCGTTACTACTACGATATGAGTTTCATCGCCATAACGCCACCACTAAATGAACGCAAAATGGTATACATAGAGGATCGTGGTGTGTATTTTCAGACCGAAATGCCACAACGACATGAGAGATTGCTTGAACTCGCACCCGAATCCCTCTCTTTGGTCAAGACAATTCAATTGGAAAGGTAAGTATTGGAATGCTGCACTTCAGAGGGCAAGAGTAAAAGACTTGAATTCCTTGCCTTTGCTCTACAAGAGCAGAAGGCACATATATATATACAGCTTTGCAATAGCTATTGCCACATTCATTTGCCGAAAAAACTCTTCCTGCCAGCATGCCCGACGGGCATACCGATATCTCATAAGTGGCTTGATACAACAGATATCACCGTACCTATCAACAGTAAGAATAGAAAACCCTATAATATTTAGACTTTTCTAATCAAGTGAAAACAGCAAACAGAACGGAAAGTGAGCTCACTGGGATGAGCACATGAAGAAGCTCCACTCACTATTGAATGGGGCCAGCCACCAACCTCGAGACAATAATCTTCACTCATACGCATAATAGCGAAAAATACGAGTACAGGTGCCTTGTCCATTTGGCTCCTTAAGGGTGTATGAGGTCGCCGTGCTGAAGCTGGTCGGCCATTGTTGTGAGAAGTTCTTGCTGGGATGTTGGCTTTGGTGTATTTGTTTGAGGACTTTTCGCGGGACTTGTGTTGGCCCTTGCACTACCATTATTCCTATAGAAGAACGTCGTTGAGTCGTCGTGCCAGAATTGTGAGAATTATTTAATGCAGGGGACGTTTGATTTGCTGCGTTCCCTGCTGACGATCTGTTTGCCACTGCAGCAGTCTTCTTGTTGGCCCTGCCTTTCTTTGCCATGGTGATCTAGTGTCTCTTGTGGGAAGAGTGGTGGAACTAAAAAAGGAAGAAGTCCAGCTAACACTCTTAAGTCACTGTGCAACAAGCTATCTGGAAGGTTTACCTTGGATGGTGGCTTGATCAAAGGGAATGCGATGGTCAATGAAGAGATCGTATTGATGTATTGAGGTGGGAGATTTGCAGTGCAGTGTCTGTGGATCTATATGTATGTGTTGGTTGCAAAGCTTGTTGTCTTGGTTATGGAAGGCCAGGCATATACTTATAGATCAGAGAAGGCGCACAGACGCCAGACAAGCTGTCAGATGACGAACCTAGCGGAAGGGACGTTGTCCTATTCACTCGTGTCTCGGCACAAACTTCTGCGTGAGGTCTGGTGAGGAGGTTGGGGTAAAATGATCTGTACGTCTTGTGAATTGGGGAAGATACTGTATTGTTTGCTGGGATGAATGCACATAGACAACGAAATTAGTTTCATAGCCATTCTGGCAAAGAGAGGATTTCCCCTCAGTTTGTTGAAGTGCTGATCTATAATTAATTTCCTATATTACGAGTTTACAGTTCAGGTCTTTCAAAGTCCCAAGGAAAGTCAAAACACAGTAAAACCACCCCGCAGAAAAAACACTATCCAGCATGTCTAATACAGGATCCCAAAACCAACCCGCAATCAAACATGCAAAAACAATCATCAAACAAGGGCACCCAAATGAAAAAGCTCCCCAATCAAAGACCAGCTGCGGCATCATTGCCGATACCCAAAAACCCGTCCTCAAAGCAACCTTCAACACTTCCCATCAAATACAAACAACCTGGTATCCACTTACTTGCAGCCCAAGAGAATTGCAAGACACCCGCTGCCCCCTCATCGTCGCTCCCGTAGATAAAGTCCCTGCAAACTTTCCTCTGGTTGGAAGGTGGGAAGTCAAGTTGACTTTCTATAATTGCTCGACCCCTGGTTTCCGTTTTCTAAGGGTAGAAAGTCGCTGTATTTACCAGGATGGTGGTTCGAGTGTGAGTACTAATTGGAAACCTATTCATTATCAAGCTCCAGCTAGTTCTGATACGTTTTCTGATGCAGGGAGTACGAATGCAAGTCTTGCAAATTCTACAAGGTCTGGAGGTTCATATTCAATGCGGGGCCGTAGTCCTTCGCCCATACTCGGCAGCCCAACGAGGGGCCGTAGTCCGTCACCCGTACGCCCTAGTTGGGCAAGACATTCACGATCGCCATCTGGCAACACGTAAAAGACCCCTATCTAGAGTTTCCTATTTCTCCATCCAGCAGACATCCGCAAAATCAATATCGCGATAGCCGACTAGCTCCGAGAACAACAATACCGACTCCTCCAAGAGCAAGTAAGTATGCCATTGGGAGGAACTTTAGTCGCCCATCTGCCCCTGCTTTTCAGCCTGGTTCTGATCAAGTAGAGGAAATAACTGAACGGGGACTCGTAAAAGGGAGATCATAAGAGAGAGGTATTAAAAGATGGGATTAAGGTGTGCTTTGATATTCGCAGATTTTGATGTGTGTAAGATAGGCACAATTCAATTGTTGAGTTTAACTAGGGTAGTAAATATTAGTGAAAGAATTCGTGCTTAAAGTTTGGGATAATTGATTTGGATGAGATGCAAAGAGATATAAATCCTGTAGGCTCCACTGTTCATGTGACTTGATTAGTCTAAGCCCCCGTTGCTATCATTCCCATTTCAACAACTTCCTTATCCCCTCCCGAACCTCCTCGGTAATCTCCCACGCCCCTTTCACTTCTTTAACAAGGCCAACCCCCGTCCCAGCATAAGTACACATCCTCGCACCCTCCCCTCCCCCCTTCCCCCAGCCCTCGTCTCCATTCTCAGTCGCTTCCTTATAAAGCCTCTTGTTCTGCTCATCGTCCATCCCCTTCTCACTATCCCAGAATGTTTCATTCAAAACTCCCCTCCCCCCGTAACTCTCCGGCCATCCGGGTGTCCCTCTGATTTTATCATAAACACCCGTTCGTTTCGTGGTCACCCCGCCATCAGATGCATGTAGCACCGCATCTTGGTAGCCTTTTGAAAGGACAGCCTCGGGGGAAGCGAGGAATCGCGTGCCCATACAGATTCCGGTTGCGCCTAGGAGAATGGCTGCTGCTGCGGCGCGGGAATCCATGATGCCTCCTGCTGCAATGAGGGGGATAGATGCGAAGTTTGAGTTTGGGTCTGGGTTTGTGTTTGTGTTGGAGTGTGAGTTTGTGTTTGAGATCGAGGCAAGGGCATCTGCACACTCGGGTAAGAGAGTGATTATGGAGGAAGACTGGTTTAGACCGTGGCCTCCCGCGTCGGAACCTTGGATTACGAAGACATCTGGTTGACAGGATTGGGCTAGGGAGAGGGTCTCGGCGACGGTTCCGGTCTGGATCCATATTTTTGTGAGGTTGTTGCTTGCTTCTCGGAGGGAGGTTGTCCATGGGATCTGGAGGGTGGTCAGCTTTTCTGTTTGAGAAGAATTTGAAGGAAGGAGAAATAGCTCGCGGTGGAAGATCAAAATGATCGTTGCTCTGATTTTCTAAGAGAATCCAAGGGATTGACGGGGATAGTTTAGGACAATTGAAGTCTGTTGTTCCAAGTGTTCAGAATAATGTAGTTGAACTAGCCTAGAAGGTTGGAACAACGAAACTATTTTGAAATGCGACATTTAATGTCCCTCATGAGGAGCAAATGACTTACCAAATCCTCAGTCTTTTCAGGAGCAAACAGCCAAACAGCAGCAGGTTTCAATTCTGATTCCTCAATGGCTTTAACAACATCAGGAAGAGAAGCACCCCAACAAATAAATCCCACGCCTATTGGAAGGATTTTAGGGGGTGTGTTAGGTATGGGGGACGATGCAAATGAAGCTGTGCACTTGGATAACAAGTCGGGTAGAGTTGAGACATCCGTTCCACAGCCAAGAAAACCAATTCCGCCTGCTTGGGAGACAGCAATTGCTAGAGGAGCTGTCGAGATCAGTCTCATGGGAGCTGAAGTTATCAGAGGTGTGGAGGTCCAGGGGTAATCGAGAGAGAGAGTTTTGGCGTGATCTGAAGCCATCGTGATAGCGGCGGGTAGGCAAAGTCTGTTTTAGTTGTGTGAGAGAGAGAGAAAGCTTCAGAGGAAAGGAGACATATGAAGGGTCAATATCTCAACCTCGGGTAGGTTCTTGTGTAGTAACCAGGAATCGGAGGTACTTCCGCAAAGCCGGGAACCAACTTGCCACTAGGAACTGTCTGGATAGGAACGAAATCGCCTCGCGGTGGTCCCCAGAAGCGGCAGTTCTAGACTAGATGATTGGAATATTGCCCTTAGAAAAGTAGAACAATGAAAGAAAGAGGGCAGGTACGACTTTGGAGTGTCGATTTCCGCTTTTACTTAGCTGTCTGGTTATGTGAGACTCGATATTGAAGTTTTAGGTGACCTACAAAACAGCTGTTTGCCATCGAATTGAATTTCAAAGCAAATGCAGGAACGTGATGGAATATAATCTCGAGGTTGATGCTTTTCCTCGGAGCTTCAAATGGAGGTCGATCGTGACCCTTGCAACTTCCCCGCCATTTTCCTTGGTGTACACTAACCCATATAAAGCACTAGCGTAGACAGGGATTAAGAGCCATATCAAGCTCTGGAAACTCTTTGGCCATTTCGCGGTTGAACTTCATTTCAGACCAAACCATCAACCCACTCTGCGACAATATCTACCCTCCTTTCGCAAGTTCTTTTTGGTTAGACTTAATAGAGGTATGCCACTCAAATCCTTTGTGAATATGCAACACACCGCTAACGTTTTTTGTGCAGCTGTAGATTAGAGTGAAATCATGAACGCTCCAGATAGGTATGTTCAACCGCTTCGCTCCTTCCACGACTTTTCAACCTTCACCTCGAGTCGCCTCAAGCGATGCATCTCACGCACACACAACCGCCTGGCTGCCTATATCCCCCCTTCAAATATTCCACAATGCGCCCTCTCTCCCCACAACGCCAACCTTCCAGTCCCTACCGCGCAACAAAGAAACATCGCGAAGCACAACCGCCGCCATGATCATTACTGACGAAGAACCAAGATTCGAGCTCTTCCTCCTCGGAGATGACGAGAAGAAGTGCTTCGAGACTGCAGATACCCGTATGCACCCCTCTACCCCGCCTGATCAGCAATACTAACCGTCGCACACAGGAACCCCAAACTCCTCAGTTTTCACCTTCAACAAGGAAGATCACACCCTCGCAAACATGCTCCGCGCCCATCTCCTAAAAGACCCCCATATCATCTTCTCTGGCTACAAAGGTTCATCTCCCCCTCACCGATCTCTATGCGCGCAAAGCTAATGTTGAGATATCCAGTCCCCCACCCCCTCTTCGCAAAGTTCGAGCTAAGAATCCAAACCGACGGCGAGGTAACACCCAAAGAAGCGCTCCTCAACTGCTGCAAGACCCTCGTCCACGATCTCGCGGTCCTCAGTCGTGAGTTCACAAAGGAATATGAATTGAGGAAGATGGTTGCTGGGGATGCTGGTGCGGATAAATGAGAGGGCATTTACATGTGCAAGGTGGGAGGAAGGAAAAATGAGTGGACATTTGACTGGAGTTTGAAGGGTTGCATTACCTGGGTGCGGCGTTTTTACGGAAAAAATAATTTGCTTCTGCTTCATACCATGGGATATGAGAGGACGGAGGGGAACTTTATGGTTGGAGTTGTTGAAGGAGTGCTAACGTGGCATAATGAGAAATTTTTTCATCTGTGAACTTTGCGGGCTTCTTATTTTCCTGCCATTTCATATTCATTTTGTGCTCTGCGTATCGCCATTTCTCCAGCCTCTTGCGAATGCAGTATGTTTCCTTTTCCCGCATAAATCGCAGCATGACTCTTTTTCTTCGCGGGAGATTACAATGAGGTTTCGAATATGTAAATTGGAAATTTGTAACTCTGTGCTATTGGTAGGTCACCTACGACTAGCACTGACGAATCGCCAGAACAAGTCGCGTTTATTCCGCCATTTAGTAGAGTGGATATATGCTATGTCCATGGGAGAGAATTCAAGATGGTTTGTTAACTGGTTGTCATGTTTTGAATTCTTTTACATGTTATTTTAGCATGTTGCTATTGGTAGGTCACCTACTAATTGCGGGGTTTATTCCTGGGTTTAGCAACACCAGAAAATTCTGTTCTTGTCTACTACTTCTGGTTTCCTTCGAGCATCGTGGACTTTCGAGGTAATATGCGATATCTCCTTTCCCTTCGAAACTCAAATAAAAATTGAGATTAAATGCTATACTTGGTGTTTAAATTTGTGTTATTTGTTTTTATTTTACTCGTGCTATTGGTAGGTGACCTACCGATTGCCGTGATGTTCTGGGTTTTCTGGAAATAGCAACGACGAAATAGCAACGACACATGGGCTTTCTTCGAGGGATTCTCTATTTAAATGTAAGTTCTATTTTATTTTTGGCTTTGGACTTTAGAATTCATTGGTAGGCTACCTACTAATTGCTATGCTGGGATGCGGGGCTATTTCTAGGTTACCCCAGTACATCCTCAGAGCTTTCCACAATTGTTTTGTCCTCCTTTCTGCCTAACCACCTTTGTTGCATCTACTGTATGTTGCTCTCCTTTACTCTTTCCTAGATTGTCTATAATAAATAATAATAAGACAAATAGTACTTTTTTCACCCTCAAGTCCATTGATGATTTTTCAAACCCTTTTCTAACTATTCTACTTGGAAGTCCGAGCTGATTTTTACAGGATCATAGCTGAGTCTACGCTAGAAAGCAGGACAAAGCCCTTTCTCCTTTCCCTCGGCTCGTTAGGGGTTTGGCCTTTATTGCGTTTGTCCCCTTTATCCTCTATCTCAAGCTAACCAAAACCATCACCCCCCCCTTCCCACAAAACCACAATTTCTCTTTCACTCCACTTAAACCTCCGAGTTTTATCATTTTTTTTCAATGCCGTCCTTTTTTAGAGCACATCATCGTAACTCCAAACTGGTGCAATGCTCCCCGAAAAACAGTGAAGTGTTGAAATATTTTCATTTCAGACAAGCAACTTATTCAACATCACGACAATCCCACCACAATTACGTTTCCCCAGCGCATAATAACACTAAATTGCGACAAGACCCACATCCTTCAACTACTCACCAATTACGACCAGTTCAAGCACGATAATAACAAATTCCCAAGACTCTGCGCCGCCACGAAGCATTACACAGGTGACTGACTACTTGCTTTTCTACTGGAAATGACAAGTTAAAGATGGCAATGTAGTAAGTTCATTCAATTCTATCAATTTCGCAAGTTATTCTGCTAATTATTATTCCTCAAGGGGGGTTCAAACCATGCATCATGGATAACTCTCCTTTGACCCTCAATATGTACATTTGAGTCTCTAGATTTCTCAGAAGCGATTGTTAATGACAATTCTCCAGAGGCCGATTAGACCAAGCCTCGTGAAGGTCCCTCCCAGGCCCCACAGTAGGTACCATCATACAGCCTTATTTCTCAAAATAATTTGTTAGTCACTATTTTTTGAGCTTCCAATGAACGACGGACCTAAGGATTATTTTGGTATGAAAACTTGAAAACTGAAGCAAGCTTTTTATATTCTTGATACTAGCAACACCGGGTATTGAGAATTGAGCGATAAGCTTGAGAATTGGAGGTAACGGAGAGTAGAGGGTGCGAGTGAGACATGGGGCTTCGTGTGAGAGGTAGGTCCTGCCTTTGAGAAATAAACCTGTTGAAATTACAGGGCCCCGGATCATAGTTGGTTCTTGTGTACTCTATACTGGCTGACCAAGACTCTTGTTTCTGCAAAAGATTGAATTCCGAATTATTGAAGCCGACATGTTCCACCACTGAGATGTGAATGGTACACCCTACATGCTATTCTCCCGTTTTTCTATGTGAGCGCGGCTTGTGTCATGTGCTTCTAGTCTCTCTACTTGGATTGTCATAATGTGTTTTAATGCATAGATACTTAAGAGTATAATGCAAAAAAGAAAGCTCGAGCATAGCGATACTGGACTCTGGAGTGTAGATGAAAATGGTGGGACTCAAACTCATAACAATTGTTCTAGACTCTGGTTACAGGTTCTAGGTTACTCAGAAATAGCAGAGACCTCAGGTTACTGCTATTTCCACGTAACCCATGAATAACTCCCACAAATGGTAGGTAGCCCGCTAATAGCAAAATAATCGTTAAATTTCCAAACTATAACTAGACAATTGTGATACTGGAATTCACGGTAAATGAAACATAGGATTGAAAAGTGTAAGTAAATGATCTAGCTTCTGGTGATGATTGTTCTGGTGACAAATTACAGGTCACCTAGTGTTGGTATCCCTTATAGTGATACAACTGTTACCTAAACTAGTGACCAAAGTGGTGCCTAATGCGGTGTATTCTTCTTATCTTACTAGGTCAAGAGTACTAGCTAGGCCCTACTTATATAACCACTTAGCGAGGTCACTTAGGTGACCATAAAGTAGTATTCACTTGTTCCGACACTTAGGAATAGATCATGTTCTCAGTACGGCTCTCAAGAGGTCAACTATGAATCGCGACAACGAACATTACTCCAAACAAGAAAACTTCAGCTTTTCTTTCCCAAAACCGTAGTTATGACTGAGGACTAAGACCTGATATCGGAATCTAGCTCGGTATTCTCCTCGCTAGTTCAGAAGTATTTGACATCGCGGAAATCTTCCAGCGCCGCTTGCGGTAAAACAAAGGTCGAAGAAACCGGACCTTGGATGATTTTAGCCCGGAGGTTGTAGCTGTAGGACACTACTCACCTAGGGTCACTCTCTTGTCCCGGTTATAGCAGCAGCGGCCTGAGCAATAGTAGAAAAGGTTCGGAACCTAGATGAATTGGTCCTGTCGAACTCCATATAAAACAACGGAGAATTTCGAGCCGCCGGAGAAAGCGAAATAGTGAAGAAGGAAATTATGAAAGGTCAATTGAAAAGTCGAATATCATGAGCGTGTGACATAAAGGGATAGGTGTGATAGGGCGACTAGCACTCGGCTAATGAGACGTAATCAATGAAAAGGGGGCGGACACGAATCATAGTTTTAGAGTAAATCTCAGGTATCGGGTTCAGGATTTCCTCCTATCTTTTTGATCGTTATTCTCTCTTCAAACACCCTAAACATGACAGACGGGAGGGGAAAAGGGGTGTATGTCACGTGAACGAGCTTATCGCTCAGGTTGACCCCGCTCAAGTTCTCAACCTATCAAGAAACCCCTCTCTCTGCAGGTCGTTTACTCCGCCACGTCGCCCGAGATGCTTGGTCACTTTGGCACCTTGGGCTACAACCATTGCAAGACTTCCTGATATTTGTCCAAGCTGCTCAAGTGAGTTCAGCATCGGCGGAATGGATGTGGTGTGTGCTGCTTCTGCACTCGTCGGGCTGCTGTTCAATTGCGCAACAGCAGTCAAGCAATGCCACGACCTTCGAGGGCATTACGAGAATGCCGACCGTACACTCAGATCAATTGCGACCGAGGCGTCTACCCTCCGAACCTCAGTCCATCAGCTTCAGCATTTGATGCAGCGTGATCCCACGACCCTCTCCTCTCGCTGGGACCTCGAGTCCATGCTTCCGCAGACATTCGAAACAGCAATAGAAACATTCAACGATGTTCTTGATGCTCTTTTGCTGGAATTGCAGAAGATCAACTGCGCAGACAAGGCTGGGAGATTTACACGAGGATTGAAGATTAAGTTTCTCTGGAACGAGGGTGCTATGCAGGATTTGTTGGTTCAACTTCGAGCTCAGCAGCAAAATCTTCAGTTTCTTCTGAGTGTTCTTCACATGTATGACACCCTTGTTCAATTTAACTCTGGGGCATAATTGATGTTGTGAAACAGTAAGACATCATCGGATATTCGCGATGCTGTCTACGAGAACCATGCCATCCTCAAAGAACTAGCACGTCCCAGAAGCCCGAAGAGAAAACTCCAATCTGTTGAAGAAGAAGAGATTCATTCAGGATCTGTAGACGAGGATATTGGAGAGAGTGAAACATGTTCTGAGAATGATCCTAACGGGGAACCTCCTGCAAAGCGCAGGTCAGTTTCACCAGAAGAGGACGGTACAAGCGGGTCTTTCAGCCCACCTCGGACCAGGAGTGGAAAAATATACCACCCCTCAATCAGTACGAGTGCTGCTTCTCTTCCCTCTCTAGTCGAGCCACCAACAAATCCTAGGAGTGGTGCATTGAAAGCACAGCCGGCAACATCTACCAGGAAGCAACAAACAGTCATACGCAGCCAACAATTTCGCGACCAAAGAGAGGAAAGAAGGCAGAGCACAGGTCGGTACGGACTTGGGAGATCACTTTCTCCGGCTTCTTCGACCTTAAGCTCGCCACTCACACAATCATTCAGTTTTACTTATGTTGCGGAAGGCAGCTCTCCAGGGTGGTCGAAATCGTCCCCAAACACTCAAAACTGTGATTCAG
>LLCD01000957.1:0-13577 GCA_001414355.1 Hymenoscyphus salicellus
GTATGTGTATCCAACGCAGAAGTAGCTTCGTCAAAGAAGAGTAGAGGGGGGTCCTTCAAGATTAATCTCGAAACTGCCAGGCGTTGTTTTTCTCCTCCTGATAT
Source organism: Hymenoscyphus salicellus (assembly GCA_001414355.1). Taxonomy (NCBI): domain Eukaryota; kingdom Fungi; phylum Ascomycota; class Leotiomycetes; order Helotiales; family Helotiaceae; genus Hymenoscyphus; species Hymenoscyphus salicellus. Next base: position 105 of record LLCD01000957.1, read on the forward strand.
CATCATACCTCTTTCTCCAACCATGGTATTATATCCGTCAGGAAATTTGGAGACGGTATCATGGATCTTTGCGCGTTGCGCGGCTGCAATGACCTTCTCGGGAGAAGCGCTCATATCACCGTATCGAATGTTATGCTCAATCGACTCGTTGAATAAGGGTGTATCTTGTGGTACAACCCCGATTGCCTTTCTCAGGGATTCCAAGGAAACATCTCGGATATCTTGACCGTCGATGAGGATTCTTCCCTCTTGAACATCATAGAAGCGGAACAATAACCGCAGTATTGTAGACTTTCCACATCCACTTGGCCCAACGACAGCAATTTTCTTGCCAGCAGGAATCGTGAAGCTCAAGTTCTTGAGAATAGGGCGGTCCGCGTGATATCCAAAACTCACGTTCTCAAATTTGATTTCTCCGCCCTTGGTAAGCTGCAGTGGTTTGGCATTTGGCGACTCTTTGATCGAAACGTTGACTTTCTGGAGGTTAAAAAGCGTCTCCATATCAAGTAAAGCCTGTCGTAATTCTCGATACACAGACCCGAGGAAGTTTAGGGGAACTGAGAGTTGGAAGACAAGTTGATTAACCATGACAAGGTCACCCACAGTCAGTGTTCCTTTGGCGACGCCATCTGCTGCGAGGTACATCATGGCCGTGAGGGCGCTTGAAAATATCAAATTCTGGCCCGTGTTCAGAAATGCCAGAGATGTTGCCACTTTGATGCCGGACCTCTCGTAGTCCTTCAGCGCCTGGTCATATCTGCCCACCTCATATTTCTCGTTGTTGAAATATTTGACGGCTTCATAATTTATCAGCGAGTCGACGGCCACCGTAGATCCCCTGTTATCGGCAGCATTGACTTGTCTTCGAAACTTTGTTCTCCAAGCAGTGGTCCAAATTGTAAAGGCCGTGTATCCAACCATAGTGAGTGAAGTGATGGCCGCAAATTTGATTCCATACTGGTAAGTCAAAATACCGCACACCATGGAAATCTCTAGAGCCGTAGGCAAAATGTGAAAGACCATGGAACTGAGCAAGAAATTGATTCCTTTGCTTCCTCGATCGATGGCTTTTGTAAGTCCACCAGTTTGCTTACTGAGGTGGAAATTCAAGTCCAGCCGTAGCAAGTGATCAAACACATCTCGAGCAACACTTCGAATAGCCTTGTAAGAAACACTTGCAAAGACGGCATTCCTGGCTTCCTGGAAAAGAGTGGCCCCAATTCTCGTCATTCCGTATGCCAATATCATTGAGCCAGCAACAGTTGTTGCCGTACCACCCACGGCCACGAAATCGACGTTCATTGAGTCCACAATGCTCTTGAAGTAGAATGGCACCTGGACATTGAGCAATTTTGCGCCCACCAATAGAAAAACAGAAACCCCAACCCGAACCCGGGTTCCCAAGTTATCCTTTGGCCACAAATATTGTGCCATCTCTTTCATGATTGCCCAATCCGCTTTTCGCTGCTCCGACACGGTCTTCTCCTGCATTCCCAAAGCCAAAGGATCTTTCCGTGGAGGTGGTGCTTTGCGAGCTGTTTCCGGCACTGCCTTGGGCACATTTTCAGTCGCTTTTGGTTTGGGGAGAGACTGGCTCTGAACTGGGGATTGTTTGGGGTCGTCTCGGAGGAATTGGGTGGTTTTGGTGAACAAACGGAGACCTATTGGTGAGGTCTGCCATGGTTGGCGGTTGAGCTTCAGGGTAGCTCTTGTGTTGAAGCATCGAGCTTTCCCCAGAGTATTCAGGAACATCTTGAGGTTCCTTGTGATTCCGGTATCGTTATCGTCCTAGAGACGTTAGATCTTCTGCCCGCATGGTTCTCTCAAGGCATAGAGGAGGGATTTTGGAGGGGTAGCTATTCGGCGGGCGGTTCGTTCGGTTTCTGATGTCGGCCACCTGCAGATTTAGTTTCTCGTTTCGCAAACGATGCTCTTGGGTCTTGCAGGAGCAATTCAAGTACTGTGGATTTTGAGCGGAAGTGTTGGAGAGGAATTGGTGGAGTTGAAGCTCTTGAAGGTGTGAAGCTGCCGTCACATTACGCAATCCGGGACAGATTCGCGATCTGGGCTCACCTCCAAGGTTCAAAGCTTGGATGAGGCTCTGCTCCCCGAAAGAGCTCAACCTCTCCCAATCACCACATCTCCAACCTCAGAAGCAGCAATGCGCGGACAACTACCGCTGAGTGGAGCTGCTCGAGGGGTTCGACAGTTCCGAAGTCCCCATATCAGGAGTTTGGGTCGAAGAACAATTCGAATCAGCGCAACACCCACCACAGAAACTCCCATACTTGGTGGCGATGCATTGGGTTCAATTGAAGCGTCTACCGACCCTGCAGGTAGGCCATGGTCCATATCTAGTCTTTTGCGCAATTTCTGACAGGCGCCAATGTTTAGATGCGAAATTCGAGGTCCTTGGGGCGCCCTATTCTCTTCTCTCCGTCTCGCTATCCGCCTCACAAAAATTATACACAAGGAGGGGAACGTTAGTAGGACTCAGTGGGAAATCCGAAAATGTATGCAAGCTCCCAATTCATCCCAACAAGAAGAATCCAAGACTCCTAGCTAACAATAGCCTAGGCACAATCCACCTTATCAATCCTCGAACCCTTTCGACGAGCCGCGCTCGGCATACCTTTCCTATACCAACGAATCTCCTCAACCAGTCCCATAACGGCTTTGATTTCCACAAAAGCACCACTGACCTCTTTCACTGTATTACATCTCAACGGGACCGTAGACTGGATAGTAGCGCAACGAAAAGCACTGCTAGCATGGACTGGACATACACTTTCCGTCTCCCCAACTGCGAATCGAGGAATGAGTTTGGCACATTGGGGCAATACAGAGGTTACAGGCAGAGGTCTTGTAGCATTAGCTGGACCAGGGCAGGTATACCAGGTCACACTTAAGCCAGGCGAACAATACGTGGCACATCCAGGAAATGTCGTCGCATATACCATTACACAACACCCTCCTTTGCCATACCGATTGAAATCTTCGAGTATAAGATTCCAGGTTCCGGACCTTGGATTTACTTCGCTGCTCTCAAATATCAAATTCTTTCGAGTGATGAAACAGACGGATACATGGCGGGGTATCACGAAATTCCTCTTTACTCTGCGAACGGCTGCAAGGAGAACGATTTGGGGGGATCGATTGTTCCTGCAATTCCATGGACCAACTACCATTTTGGTGTCTTCAAGGGCTTCTAGAATTAGTGATGTTTTGACATTGAGGGATGTTAATGAGATTGCGGATTCACCTCCCGGTGCAGTACAATCAGCAGTGACGCTTTTGAAGAAATCGCAGGAGACGGAAACGAATTCTGGGAACCAAGTTACTCATACCCCAACTGGTTTCCACACGGCAGAAGTTGGCAGAGATGGGAAAGTGAAATTTGGCGAGATTGAGGATTTGAAGCCTTTTGTAAAATAGGGTTTGGCTCGGGACAGTAATGGGAAATGTAACAATATTACGGGTTCTTTTTGGACGGAATCCTGAAGCAACATGGTGAGTGTATATCGGGAATTATGCAACTCTCCAGCCAGGGGGAAAACAGCCTCGTTCACCTTGTTTTGCATTTCTTGTCCTCGCAATGTTGCTTTCGTCCCGCCTAGTTGGGATTCTTCCTTCTTACCCCCTCCAACATTTTCTTTTGCCATACGCGGCGGCAGATACGATATATTAACCAACACCAACAGTAACACCGACACATGTTAGTCAGCTGAATGAGGCTGCTATGCAAATAAGCTCGACACCACCATGTTAGGTTGACGTTATCCTTGCAGATTTGACGAAATCGGACAATCTTATACGAATTCTCGGTCTTCGGGTTCAACTGTCGCTGTTTTCCTTGGGGTAGTAGTCGACATACGGAGATAATCCATATTGCCAGCGGGATATTGAGGAGCTTTATCTGGTGGATCTGATATGATTTGGCGCCCTTGTAAGGCATTGTAGGTATCAATCATTTGAACTTTTTTCCATGGAATGTAAGTTATACCCGCGGAGTTACGAGTAGATGTTGTATAATTTTTGGAGGAAGACGTCCATTGGGTTAGCAGGTACGAGGAGAGTTCCTGAATAGTCAAAGTACCCAAAGTACCTAGGTATAATCCGATATCAGCATGATTCTTCTAAATGAGATCTGAGTAGCTTTTGAACATCTCATCTCTTGAATAGACCTGTATTTTTTCTAAGGAGTCTGGAGCCTGCAGTGTCTCAAAACCAAGCCTTTGAATTACCAAGTTCGCGAGCTTGTCAAAACTCACGATCTAACTGGCTTCCCCCAACACTGAAACAACTAAAAAGAAGGATCTACACATATATTCCCATAAGCCTTGCTTAGCACATCTTCTTCCTAAATCTATCAAAATCAATAATCCTTGCAGCCTTATAAGATTACCCATTGGTTGCGATCAAGCCTCCTCGGCCTTGACTTAGTGCCGAGCCACCCCCGATGCGCGAGACCGAATCATCGATCCTGGGGTAAAATTCCTCTCACTGGTTGAACCCGATTCTGAATTTCAAACGAAATCCTAAAAAGGTCAACGGTCACGATTACAGGACGGCACGAAATCTAGTGAACTGGGTTTATTACTAAAAGACCGATCCCCTTCGTCCCCGTGGAACGGAGTTTGTTGGATAACTCCAGCGCTCTGGGACGAGAGAAGTAGATATAAGCTTTCCCTCGCAGCTGTATCACCTACTCCATCTGGTTCATCGCCAATATCATGACTTCACCAGTCTTTGAGAGACTTCAATAATAAACAGCAAAGGAACCCCATCAATTGCACCTGACCACCTCCATCATCGCTCCTTGCGTTGATATATGTAGGACGCCACCAACTAATACTCCATCTTCGTATCAGCGCCACCAACAACGCTTCTCACCTCCATGGCAGCAGACGACAAATCCTCAACCTCCTCCATAGTTCCAGGGGGTAAAATGACGGAGAAGAGCAACAAGATTCCTTTTGAGGACAGCGAGATGGAGACAGCAAGGAATTCTGATGAGCCGCCTTTGGAGAAATTGGGAAGCCAGAATAAAGAGACGGAAGCCAATATTTTCCCCGAGGGAACTGCTGAGGCGGAGGCTGATTTGGAGAGAGGGGGTGCAATTCCGAAGTCACAACCGGTTATTGGGGGTGTGAATCCGGCTGATTTTCCGGATGGAGGGTTAGAGGCGTGGTTGGTTGTTGCGGGGGGGTGGTGTTGTTTGTTTACTTCTTTTGGGTGGATTAATTGCATTGGTACCTACCCATTCTCATTTTTCACTCTGCTTATTGGGTTCAGCGACTAACCAAATATATAGGTCTCTTCCAAGAGTATTACCAGAACAACTTGTTACAGCAGTATGATTCAAGTACCATTTCCTGGATCACCTCGATAGAAGTCTTCATGATGTTCCTCGGTGGACCCATCTTTGGAAAAGTCTTTGACAATTATGGTCCTCGATGGCTGCTGCTTGGTGGTAGTATCGCTCATGTTTTTGGGTTGATGATGACGAGTTTGGCTACTGAGTACTACCAGTTTGTTCTGGCGCAGGGGATTTGTAGTTCTTTTGGCGCGAGTGCTATTTTTTATTCCGCTATGAGTTCGGTTGGGACATGGTTCTTTAAGAATCGTGCTGCTTCTTTTGGGGTTATGGCTTCGGGTTCTTCTTTGGGAGGTGTTATTTTGCCGTTAGTCCCCAATTCTCGGACAGACTGTTTTCAAAGCACGGTTCATCAAATTTTGATTCAACCTTGATTGATATCGAATAATCTCGAAGCTAACTCCTTGTTTAGAATATTCGTCTCAAGACTCATTCCCAAAATCGGCTTTCCTTGGACTATGAGAGCATGCGCTTTCCTTATCCTCGGAATGCAAATCATTGCAAACTTGACGGTCAAATCCAGACTAACACCAATTCCCAAGAAGCTCGAACTCATGGAGTTCATTCGACCACTCAAGGAGCCAGCTTATACGTTGACATGTATTGCATCATTCTTCTTCTTTTTCGGTACTTTCTTGCCATTCGGTTATTTACCACTTTAGTAAGTCTCCAAATGAACACAATAAGAGTACTCTATTCTAACAAGACATCCAGCGCACAAGCACACGGGATGTCAGCAAGTCTCTCAATCTACTTAATCTCAATCCTCAACGCCTCCTCGTAAGTCCCCCAACCCCAGAGCCCCAAAATTAAATCCTAACAAACCACACAGCATCTTCGGCCGCATCCTCCCCGGAATAATGGCCGACAGAATCGGTCGTTTCAACACAATGATAATCACCACCCTCTTCTCCGCCATCATAGTCCTCGCCCTCTGGCTCCCCTCCCGCAGCAACGCACCAATAATCGTCTTCTGCGTGCTCTACGGCTTTTCCTCAGGCGCATTCGTATCCATGGGCCCCGCTGTCCTTGCTCAAATCTCACCCATCCGAGAAATCGGTGTTCGTACTGGGACGTTCTTTTTATTTGTTGCCTTTGCGGGGTTGACGGGGAATCCGATTGGAGGCGCTTTATTGAGTAATGGCGGGGGTGATTATACGCATTTGCAGATTTTTTGTGGGTGTACTATGGCTGCGGGTGTGCTTTTTTATGTTGCTGCTAGGTGGGTGCAGGTTGGTTTTAAGGTTAAGGTTATTTAGGAAATTAAAAGGGGACAGGAGGGTAGTAATGGGTTGAGAGGGGTGTGTTTGTATTTGTGTTGATGGCATTTTTGCTTGTGCACAAGTTTTTGTTTGAGCTTTGCTGCATTTTTTTGTTGGGAGTTTAGCTTAGATACCAGCTTGGGTGCATACAGTAGATACATATAGAATGCTTCGCTACTCAATTATTTGTTTTGTAATTAGAAGATTACACCTTACTTCGCTACTTGTTAGACACTCTGTACTCTGGTACGCTTTATTCACTCATTATGGAATTGACTCAATTCTTTTAGTAATTTTAACTATCAATTTGGATTATTCCGGAATAATTCCATTAATGAAGCCATATAACTCGACTTCCGAGCTGTCGAAAAGCATCAAGTCCACGATAGATAATCCGTGTATTTCTATAACGGTTTTCCAGTATATATAAGCAGAAAGATTCGAATAGTCAGGACCTTTAACAAAGCTCGTATCATTGAAATCGAGGATTCATGGGAGCTTCCTCTTCCTCGTTCTTTGCTCTCCGTTTTAGAACTTCTTCAGCGCTGTGGCTGGCAGTTCTTCTTTCCAGCCCTTACCTGATTCCTGTGACTCTGAACAATCACTCGCTTCCAGGTCAGCATTTCAACTTTGTCACTGTCGTTTGGAAAGTCGCTGTCGATTTAGAAAATTACTTTTCCCTTGAAATCTTGGCTGAACCAAATTGATGCGATGTGTTCATCTTAGAATCTAACATCGTTGGCGTTTTATTCTACTGTCATGTCCTCTTCTTTCCTGGAATTCCTGACGAAGTAAATGACTTCAAGACATCGCCTGAACTTCTTCGTGTTTGGTAATTCTTAGAGGATATGCCATGGAAGTTAAATAGGAGATCTTGATGGTTGTTCAACACGGAGGAGGATCTTGTAGTTCGCACTTCTACACCAAGAAATGATAAGGATTTCCAGCAGAGTTTGAAGATAGCCTCGCTTAAATAGTGGAATTTTGAAGCAATACTTCTTGGTTGTTGGATTGCTATCCTTCTTGGTATTATTTATAATTCTTTCTACGGACCCGACATACTAAATATATCTATGATCTCCCGGTTTTCCTTTCGGGAGCTGTCTAATTGATAGAAATCTTGAGCTGATAATACTTTTATATCCCAGAGAGTAAAGGTCGATGGATGGGCTATGCCTTGCAACTCCCAAAATATAAGAAGCGAGACATTTTCTAGCTGAGAACACTTCGCACTAGCACCGGCTGCACATAAAAAATATCAAATGTTGTCAGCAACTCCTCCGATTTGTGTCACTTCTTAGACGTGATTTTCATCCCTTCTTGCCATTCGCATTAATTTTCTCACTTGGTTTGTCTAGCGGGCACAACTCAGATGCCAAGCTCGAGAATTATTTTATATTTGCCATCGTTTACCTATTTGCTGTCGTTTTTTGAAATTTTGGTTGAATCCTAAAACGATGGGTGTAACGATCAGCAATGATTGTTGATCAAGTTGAAATGAACTAGGTATGTAGAAAATAGCCGCCAGGAATAGCGGTGAATGTCCTGAGGTGCGAGAAGTAGAGTTGTTGGAGTTGGGTTCTCAGGGAACTCTTCCAATCGAGTGGGGGGCTGTCATCTCCGACAGGTTAGGTGTAATTAATTCGTTGGTTGTGGAGAGGGTGAATTTTGTCAATGATGGATGGCCTTCGTATAGACGGGAAATCTAATAGAAATAATAAAATATCACCAGGAAAGATGCAAGGGAACCAAGATAGAGGAATAGTGCAACGATCCTCTCTACAGCTAGACAGATTCAGAAAACTAAAGTTCATAAATGTGTGTGAGAGAGGAGAGAGGAAGCAATGTTACTTTCGGATTCACAGACCCGAGATATTATTACATTGGACAAATCTTTTGTTCTTTCATTTAGAGTTGATTAATCATAAGAGACATATCCTTCGTTCCAGAAAGAGTAACAAGAGTAAAAGATGGTTCTGAACTCATAAAACAGATAAGAAGTTCCAAGCGTCTCTCACCCTAGCCACTCTGGTTCATGGTATTACGGGAAGTGGTTCTTTGGAAAAGGGTGAGTGGTGAGTTATTGAAATTCCAATGAGTTCGTTGTAGTAATTTGATGTCTCATTTCAATGGCCTTCTCATTTAGGATCAATAAAAGGGTCTACTAAGCGAGAATGTTTCTCTGTGAAGGGCCGCGAAGCCAATAATTGTAATGAAAGGGATTAAATGGGAAAAATTACTTAACCCACAACTTGATTTCAAAGTCTGTCCGCTTCCCAAATAAGGGGGACTCTTCATATGCTAGTCGAATGTACGATATCTTGGAGATGAAAGAAGGGTGTATAAATACTTCATTTTCACATAGGAGATTCATTTTGCAAAACTTGATACTAGGTTATTACTTGACAGTATTCCACCATAGTAATTGAGGGACCACATATTCTGCCTCTTCACAATCACAAGAAAAAACATGGACGCAAGAATTACTTTAAGAAACCCCCTTTGATGCCACCACGAGCACTACAGCCATAAAACTTAGCTTAATTAGTGCTGTATCTTCATTTGCCGTCGACTCGAAGAGCTTAGACCTTGAATCAACATAAGATATTTCTTTCCTAGGAAATGAAATGAAGCTATCAAATCCGAAGACAGCATAAACAAACGATTATCAACATCTTAATTCTCATCCTGAATTTGTTTACCGACTTGATAATATTTATGAGGCTTTTCTCGTCACAAAAGGGCAAGCCTTCTTCTTCGCCTGTATCTAAATTCTCCTTCAAGTTTTATTCCTCTCGTACTCTCAAGTTCGCGTTATAAATTGACGAGTATCTGTCCGCAATTCTCCAGCAGAGTTGGGGTATGCTATTTCCGTCACGTCATTGTCCCTTTTCAACAATGGTCTAACCATCTATAGCGTGCTAGATGGCAACTTACCTAAAGAACAAGAAGGGTGTTGAGAAATTCGAGATTACGAGATAGAATCACGTTTTACAAATATCTTTTACGCAACTTCAAACCCACAAGTCATTTAGTGTCAAATTCTTGTCTACTGTCGTTTTGATTGAAAGTTTTCAAGTGACTATCTTTGAGGAAATCATATAGAGTTATCTCGATTGAGGAAGTAGAAACTCACAGTAACTATTTTCGGCTTCTATGGGCTCGCACCAATTGTATTAGCTGTTCAATACAGACTCACAGACATATTGTACATGAGGTTTCTATACGCAAACCTTTGTTAGTCATAAAGAGTTTGCGAAAATTTTATTCTTATCCTAAGTATCCAGTTGTTGACTAAAGTCATCAGATCCAAGAGGAAGCGAGTCGTTCGTGTGCTGGAAATCACAACCTCTAAGAATTCAGTTTCTCAACACACCAACAACAGCTTGTCCATCTTTTCTTCTGTCTCTCAATCCAAAATCCCACTTCCCTCGTAGCTCGATGACACTTCACAGTCTATTGTCCATTCTCAATTTTGAAGTTCAGACAGCCTAAGTTCCCAGCTCTTCAATATAAATCCCAAACATACCCTTAAAGTGCAGCAACTTACTATCGACAGTATAAGAACTTCTCAGCTCATGCTTAGTGACCGCAACCATGCCACCATGACTTTTCATTACGGAATGGTCTATGATGAACTAGTACCGAGAAAAATAGGGGGCTAGTGATTTTGAATATTTGTGGACGCTTTGAGAAGATCCGAGTACTATGCTTCTCCAAGAAATTTGTCTTTCATATTACTCTATTTTTGAAAAACGAGTTATTTATTGTCGAATTCTCTTTCACTATCGAAGTGCTCTAGAAAATTTCCCAAGAAGCTATTAGGAAAGTTGTTTTTTCCAAGAAAATAACTCTCTCGTATTACAAAACGTCCTCAATTTCTAATTCCCATCCCGACTTCCAAATCCTTTCCATCATAGCATCACGATCCCATAACCACCTTTTCTGGCCAACCTCCACAAGCAAAAGGTGGAGATCTTAATCCCCATTCCCAACGTTTCTTAAAAGCCTGGCCAACTGAATGATATCTCTCACTTTCCACTCACTCCCCACCCCTCTCTCAGATAAACTCCATTTCCCAAACCCTATAAAACAACCATCACTTCTCCCCCTTCTCAACCCCACTATCCCAAAAAAAGCCCAGAAGAAAAAGATAAACCAAGCAACCTTACGACCCAAAACTAACTAATAGATATCTCTCACTTCCACTTACTCTCCCCTCTTCTCCCACTTAAACTTCCATGCACCTTCCATGCACCAGACCTTCTAGAAAAAGGATATCCACCTAAATATCATTCCAACGTACCTACAACGTACATTCATTCGTTGACTTTGCTTAAAAGACTCAACGGCACATTGTTGTAGGGCAAGCCAACAGAGCGCATAGACAGTGGAAACCATGTTGGTTGACCAATGGGAAGAACATGCGACAATAATTCCTCTTCCTAGTGGATTCCAACACTAAGAAAACATCCATAGCCATGAATCACCAGAAACGAAAAGAGTTATATACACACTCCTCGCCCTTCACGAGAAAGAAAATTCCAAGTTCCAAATTTCTTCACCTGAAGAAAATGGGAATTTCCACTACTCTCTTCTTCGTCCTTCTGATCGACAAGCTATGAACTCCCGAGGAAAGATCACAAAGAAATCCATATCCACCAGGAAACTCAGAAGCAGCCTCTCGTTGACTTAAAACAAAACGCGTGAAGGAATAAAAAGGTAAACAAGCAAGATACCCCGTGTGAAAAAAAAAGGAAAAAAAAAAAGCAAGTAACTCGATCGCACTAGAGAGTGAACCAAACCTATAAACAAAAAGTAAAGCTCGGAGCGGATAGCTTACTGTTTGTGGTATGTACGTTCGAATTTCTATTTACCTTTTCACCCCCTCATTCCCCATCCAGCCCTCCCTCTCTCTGCATCCTCACCCACCCCACCCCAACCTCAAATCATCAAATCCTCAAATCTCTCATCACCCAGCAATCTCAGCCATATCGTAATGCCCCGTCTGCTGCGCATGCGTATTCGCCTGTCCCTGTCCCACCACCACCGCGCCACAAATCTGACATTTAATCTTCATACCCCCCGTATCAGTATAATAATTCTGTTTCTGCAAATTCTTACACAAGCCCAGGGCGGCTATTAGGACGACATCATCGTCGGAGTCGAAAACTCGTTTATCAAAGTCTGGGGGCGCGTCGGCTTTGGTGTGTGGAGGGTCGGAGGGGGATTGCACTATGGTGTCGTAGTGGATGCCTGAGTAGACGAGGATGCAGCGGGTGGGACGGGATTCGTTGAATTTGTCTACGCGGAGGGACTTGGGTGGTGTTAGTGGGAGAGATAAGGGAGGGTGGAGGGGAAGAGGGGAGTTTTCTGAGATATATCTTGGATGAGGGGAACATTGTTTGAGAAAGTTTAGAGGAAGTAGGACACCAAATTCCATTTTCCTACTAAACCTACCTCAATAATATCTGCAACTGTCCCATCCATATCCAAAGTAAGAGGAAAAAGACCTACCTTAACATCAATACTGCAAATCTCGATGTCAAAGTGATTCGCTAAAATCCCCATCTCAATGGCTCCCCCCCACGCATCCTGCGTCTGTATCCAGCGACAATAATCATCGGGTTCCTGTTCAAGGACAACCTTCGAGTACGTCTCGGGATCCGCTTGGATAGCACTCGCAACGAGAGACCGTAGTTCTGGCATGCTCTGGTCATCGCCCGGTAGAACCGCTGTCCCGAAGGCGCGGAAGAGGCAGGAATTGTCATCTGGCATTACTCGTAGTACTGAGGACTAATTAGTATCTTGTGTTTCGCATTTGGTAGTTGGTAGAGCGCAAAGGAACACACCAAGCGTAGCCCCCCGATCGGGCAGAGGCATTTCGGGCACGTCCCCATCCATGATCTTCTTCGTCAGGGCAATAGGTTGATCCTTCTTCTGCGACCCTGAACCTTCGCCCTTTTGTGCCCCAGACTTGTTTGCTGTTCCTTGTGGTACAGATGCAGTTTGTGGTGTCGAAGAGGAGCTAGGCTCATCGCGTGGACTGATGGTAAGCTGTTCGCCGTCCAGCTTGATATCGAGTTTACTTAGGAGCTGCGATTTCTCGTACTGCTCGAGCCGTAGGGGTTGAGGTGGGTAACCGTATTTTATGTCGAAGCTGGCAATCGAGGTTTTCTCCGTGATTTGGGCGATGAGATCTGAGATTGAGGCCGTTTCGTCGGGGAGGGTGATTGTTGACGGGCCGGCTGGGGCGCGAAGTCTGGCGCGCATGATGTGGAGGATGTGGAGGATGTGGAGGATGTGGAAGTAATGGGAAGGGGTGACGAAGATAGAGCGGTGGAGAGTGAGATGGTGGGAGGGGAGGAGATGTGTGCAAGTAGATGGAGAATGGAGGGGCAAATAGGCAGGAGAGTGGAAGTGGAAGTGAATGGGACTCGGACAGGAATGGGCAACAATGATTTGCCACTGGAATAGAGAGTATAGAGAGTATAGAGAGTATATAGTGAATGGCGAGATGGCGAGATGGCGAGATGGCGAGAGAACTTGACCTACCTGGCAGACACGATGCTTGTGGTGTAGACACCAAGCTACAGTCATCTTTCTTGTGGCAGCACTGTTTCCATGCAAGAAGACAAGAATGACGAGGGAACAAGAGCGACCTGACGGGAAGCTGCCTACAATGCCTACAACGCCTACAACGCCTAGTAAAAGCGGCAGTATCTAGTTCCCCTCCGCTGCCTCCACTGTTACGGAGTTGGAGGAACCGGGAGCAGATCACGTGTGGCATGGCACGTGCGTACTACGGGATTCCTGTATATAAGCTTCTGTTCC
>LLCD01000958.1:0-13569 GCA_001414355.1 Hymenoscyphus salicellus
CCCCCAGTACTGATCAGCGAGGTAAGCACCAAAAAGTGGTGTGAAGTAGGACCAAAAAGAGTTGACTAGAAAGATGGTTAGCGATTTGAGGGACGTGAGAGCGGGCTAGTGAGAGCAAAAAGTAAAATTTATCTTGAGGTTTTCCAAAACAAAAGAAAAACATGTCGTTTTGAGCAGGCAATCTATAATAAAGAGCATGTACGGTGGATGATGTACTTGGATTGGGGAGGCGAAATTAGGCAAAAATTTACTTACAGGTTGTCAGACCAGTGGAGGCACGTTGACCGAGACCAAGGGCACCAGATCCAGGCTTAATGAGGAAACCTGCTCCAGTCTTCGATCCTTTAGGGAGATCCTTTTGAATAAAGTTGACAACTGTGAACCAAGTCAGTAAAGTCGGCTTGCAAAAGCCAGACTCAAATTTCTTACAAACTGCAGTTGTGCCATAATAAGAGAATCGTTCAGCGAATTCGACGAACGCAACGGTCCATGCAGTCCATGGAATTGTACCGGGGACACGGGGGAGAGTCGCGAACTCTTCTTCTGTGGGGAAAGGGCGCAAGAGGTCTTGAGATTCGTTGATAGAGTTCTCGTCGCTTGAGTAGACAGGGACAGGCTCGACCATAGAGGCACCTTTGGTGACCTCTAGACTGTGTTTGACGTCCATCTTGGTGTGGTGGGGGAAGATGTTGAACGAGAGATAAAAGGTTTTAGCCGGGGCGGGGAAGGGAGCTCTTATTATAGATAGCTACACAACCCAAAGCCAAGACCGTGGAACCGACCTCGTACATAATTCACCACATGGAACTGATCCAATTGGTTATCGGAAAGTGATATTTGGTGTGACCATCGCCTGCAGCTACTTCTGCCTGTTGGAAATTCACGCCCTCCCACCTTGAAGAGGAAAGTATAAACAAACTTGGCGCCGTTATCGTCAATTCTCACGTTATTAATCACGTCCCAAGAGTTCGGTATGAGCCTAGACTCGGCGGTAGGGGGCCGAAGAGGGGATAATTGAGCAAGGTTCAAGATCTCCAGACGTTATTCCATGGGTCCATGTTGCCATCAAGAACAGTTTTTCACGATGGAAGAAGCATCATATCCGTGCCAAGAATAGAAGATAACGGTTTTCCGAGGCTTCTATGCAAGTCCAACCTTCGATGCAGCGGCCTGCAACGGCGTAGTCTGCCCGCAGTTGTTTGTTTCCCAATCGTTGTAATTGAGTGGTGTAGTTGCTGGTGGCGGGGGAGATATCTCCTTCCTATCTAGATAACCAAGGGGGACCAAGAGCCGCCAAGGTCTTGGGTTATTCCCATTCAACGCCACAATATTTATCACGAACTTCTCTTTGGGACGGTTCAATTTTTTCATGTTGATTTTGGTTGGTATTACGAGAAAGCTGGGGGTGAAATGATACTATTCTTATTGGCTTCTTTACGCTATAGGGTTGTTGGAGTCAAGTGACAACTGTCGATAACTCAGACCTAGTGTTTACGGGAAATCCCCGCTCAAGAACTTCTCGAATTTCTGCAGATAACGCCTTATGCTTACATGTAAGATATCTGATTCGGGATAAGAAGTCGGTTTTCTTATGTCAATGGGCCGTGGAGTAAGTTCTCCATGCGGAATTCTATGAAGAAAACATCAACACGAAAGCACCAATAGCTTCCGATTACGTTGGACCTGGAGACGGGCTATTGCATCTCGCTGAGAACTCAATTTGATAGGTTGTACGACAGGGCTGCAGGGGTGGTGATTTACGATGAACACTTCACAAATCATACGATGATTTGAAGAATCTTTGGAACTGGTAAAAATAAAAGCCTGAATTCAAAAGGTGCCTCGAAGGAACCGCACCGAACTGAATAGCTCTCGGTGTTCTAGCTCGAAGGTTCAATCCTGGTAAAGTGATCGCCAAAATCAACAACAAGGAGTAATACCGCAATGTAATATATCGAGCAAATTAACCAAGTATTCGGTAATACTCACGTGACCTAATGTACTCACTGAATGAGGGGCAAGACACTTCAACAGAACTTGTCTTGCACATTATTGCAAGACTTGGAGTAGCATTATAGTAAATTCCTAGACTATTCTTCAGCAGCCAGTATGTATAGTTACGCTGAATTTTCCAATTTTCCCTCAGAACAACCAGGAACGAGTTTGACTGGATGTTCACATTATTTTCGGTTCCTCTTAATTTCCTTTCATCTTCTTCTGGAAACTCACGGATAATATGAAGTCATGATCAGATGGAATTTTCAAAACCTATTTCACATCCTACTTCTTAAAGATTCCTCTTTTGATTCATCCTTCCTGACTAATCCAGATTTTGATTCGGTATAAAGTTCACGACTTGTTGGAAGATCTTGTGCCATTTCCTCCCACTTTAGTTATGAATTATCAGTTCGCTTGAAGTAATGTAGACCTCGATCTCTTTTTACAACTACAAATCACCCCAGGCCTTGCACCCTTCCTATCCCCGCTCTTCCGTTTTAAACTTTTATCGGATTGTCCCAGTTAATTCCTATCTACCAGTACTAATCCGGAAACCACCAGAAAACCTTGACCTTGGTAGCTAAAAGTGTGAATAGCTTCAGAAATGATGCTGGTAACTGCAACTTGAGGGAGAAAGAGAAGACGTATCTAACTAACCCTAACCCAAGAAGAAAAGACCTAACACCTAGCTAGCCTATAGGAATAAAATATGTAAAGCGAGGCTGTTATAAAGATTTGTTTACCGGTGTGAGGGAAGTGAAAAGAGGCTAGGAACAAGGGAATGACGTTTGAAACAAAAGTCTATTTCAATTAAATAGGCTGCAAATCACTCTACTAGATGCCCGACTTGGCCAATATATAGAATTAGCCGGCGTCAAGATCATCGTCCAAATTTCTTAGTCTAATTGTAAAATCTCTCGTATAGCCCCACTCAATGGAATAGACCCCGTTGAGTTAGTATACTATCCTATGATTTTGCTCACTAAGATCAATCACCTCAGCCCCGTAAAGTTGGTATATTTTCTCTGGAAAAGAATTCTAGAAAACTGTTGCCTTTGACTGTTTTTCCTTTCCTTTTGTTTTGGAATTTGGAACCATGACGCTTTTTATTTTCGTCACGTTTTGAGTTTCTTTTTTGGATAAGCGAGGCGATGGAGATTGACAGTCAGGATGACAATTTACCTGTTCTGATGATTGGACCAATATTAAACCATGCCACTAATTAAGCGTCAACTGAGCTATCCCTTGCCGTCGCTGTATCTCCTTGCATACCCAAAACGAGGCGAGTAAGATAAAATCTCTAGATGCTTTACACCCACATCCATTTTCGCCAGATTATAAGGTCTCTCACAGAATCAAGAATAAAATCCAAACATTTACTTGCGTACAAAAGCATCAAATATCATCACAACAGAGCAGGAATTTAAGAAATGGAATGAGCTCTATTCTAATTACGCCAAAACCTCTGTAATTCCCGAAAAGGAAATCTGGATATTAACCCCTTCCCATCCCCAAAGATTCAGAAATAATGCATGCTTCAACCCCCAGAATTCCCATGGAATGTCATATTTTTTCCTCGTCACTTCCGAGGGTCTCTAGTCCAAGCAACCACCGCAATATGAACCCATTGTTACTCACCCGCATCCAGCCAGCGAAAAGAGAAGAGTACGACAGGCCTAGCAATCTCCACCATGAACTTCAACATTATCTGCACGCCCGAATGTCAGTAATGGCTTATAATAAAAGAAAACGGAAAATAGGGATGGCGAAACATATAACGATCCGTATCAAATAACTGCCCACAAACCTTCAAATCATCGCCAGAACGATACGAACAATTATCTATCAAATCCTGGGCGTAGGAAGCGATGTAATCACATTTCGGTTGGATGCCGTAGTCGTTCTGTTGAGTAAGCGTTAGCTCTCATCACACGACCATTTTTTTTTAAAAAAAATGAAAAGATGTGATTGAAGCAAGGGAAAGGGTAACTCACATCATTGAGTAGATAAATAGCATTTCCTCTATCACAACTTAAACGAGAGCATTTATGAGCGCCAATGATACAAGATCATGGGTCCTGATGAATGCCACGCCGTCGAAGATGTAGCTGTTATATATGCCTCTCCAACTTGGCTGTCCTAGAACTGGGCAGCAGATATAACCGTACTTGCATTTCCGTTAGATGATCGTTCAAAATTATATCACTCATGACAAGGCGACCTTGAACAAGCCTGTATTCTAGCAGGAAGGCTTCTTAGATACGCAGCGTGACCATGGACAAATCAAGCAGGAGAGACAAGTGATTATCCTAGAGTACCAAGGAAGGGGTCAAAATCAGGATCGAGTGCCTTCATTTGAGCGAGTTGTTCTTGAATGGTGCCTGTGACGTTGACCTCATGACCACCCCATGTGCCGGTGTAAGTCCATGGTTCTTCGGGATAGCGAAGTTGCTCGGATCTCGTGGTGTTGTTAGTTTTGTGAATATTAAATTGGAGATGGGAAGTTGACAAGGCGACTTACGGAGGCGAACAGGCCGAGAGGACTGAGAAGTAAGCTCGCGATTTGGATATTGATACTTAATTTTGAAGATGTTTGTGGAAATTGAAGTAGTTATCAATAATTGTTCTTCATGCCCGTTGGTTGAGGTCGATCAAGAAGGACTCGAAGAGGTTCCAGAAACTATCGACTAGAGAACGCCCAGAAGGACGAGAAACGGACGTTGTTGATATTTCTGAAAGAGCATTCTTATCAAAGTGTGAATTGAAAAGAGAAAACGTGTCATGAAGGTAAAACCAACCACATTCACGCAGAACACAAACTCAATTACTGTAGTTACGAAAGACAGAGGTAGGAAAATCAGCTGGGGGAATATATTTCCACCTCGTTTAATTTTCCAACATCCAACCTTTACGTATTTTCGGGGGGAGGCTTTTTATCCATACTTTCCTCATCCCCTGAAGACCATATAATTTAACTCGTCCCTCCCAAACTGTTCTTCTCCTCCGTCACACCATAAGCAAATGTTATTCGGTATTGAGTAGATATATCGGAGTCATATGACCGGAACTAGTTGACCCGGGCCGAGAGCCAATGGAAACTTGGCGTTTTACTACTACTTTATAACGTACTACCTCTATCTTATGACCAACCATCTATCAAATTACTTATTATAAAACACTACATAAACGGTGTCACGTTTTAGAGACTTTAATCAGCTGTAGAGGTCTTAGTTTTCCAAATTCAACTTTACAAATAGCTCTTTATTCAATATACAAGTAAATGTCGATAAAAAGTACTCCAACAATAGCTATCGATATAGGATAAAAGTTGTCGATAGCAATATTATAATATATGTCGCGATGTCTCCATATATTATCTACCAATTCCCAGGTCTGCAAGAAACCCTCCGAGTATTACTCTACACGACCATCGAAACACAACCAACGAAACACATCCCTACCCATACGTACCACCGCAAAAGTGGTGTAAGTATAAAATTTCTCATTACTCAACGTTACTCTGAGTAACTCGCAGTAGATTGAGTAGAGTAATGACCTATTCCTCTACTCTACTCTACTTATTTCTTACACTGGTGTCACAAAAGCAGATAGCTTATCACACGTCGTTATAAAAATCGAAGCACCAAACACTACAAAATAACTCATACACCAACACCTTCCAAGGGGCCTTTCAATATACGAATAACCTACCCCCTAAGCTTCAATCCCCCGTCCCACACCTCGCAACTCATTCCCAACTTATTAACTTAAACCAACTCAACGTCCCAGCCATCCCTCCTTTCCCTCCCTTACTCCAATTTCAACCTCAACCCCTCCAACCCCCCAACGCACACCTCACCAACCTTCCAATCCCCCCCTCCCCAGAAGGACATAACAAAACCCAGAGAGAGAAGAGATAATTTGCTCCCCGGTTCCTGGGTTCCAACCTTACCACGATTAGACAGGGGAATTTGAGACTCGGATGCAGTTGGACTATCGAGAGGGGAAAAAAAGAGGGAGATATCGAGAATCAGAACGGGACGAGATAGGGAGCAGGGGAGGGAGAAGAACATACGAGATATTGGAGTTGAATTTCGTTACCTTCCCGATCCCCTTTCACCCCAATCTCCATGTCTCTACTCTACTTATCTCCCTCTATACGACTCCCAACCCAACCCTTCACGCAGCAACCCCGCTGTTCACACCCCCCACCAACAACCCAAAAGTCAGCGTCAAGACATCTCGCTCAAGAGGCAGAAGCCCTCATCTCAAAACAGTAGCACACACAACCTCAAAAAGCCACACACAACCCCACAATCCCTAACATCAAACCACAGCACATCAAAAATCCTGACATCCGGAAAACCACACATCTTAAAAGCAAACTAAAGAAAAACAACGTCAATAAAAAGAATTATTATACAAGACAAGCTCCTCATGCCCACAGGTATTTTCAGGTGCCCTCTAGACACCACAAGATATCCACCCAACACCACAAGGCCAGCTTTACCCAAGAATCAAAAAGAGACACGCGATCATAACTTCATAATTTCCCATGTCCCCCGCATTCCAAATCCAATACCCATCAAAGCCATCAAGTCCGGCAATGCCCACACATACTCATAGATATTCAGCGAACCTACAAACCCACAAACGCACGAACCCGGTAGTCCCGGGAATTCATGAATTACCCATCAAGATCCAAAATCCAACATCCAACGCCCCTGTTCCTCAAATCACCCACCAAGCGATCAATTCCAAAACCAACCCTTCTTCTTCCCATCCTTCCTCTCTTCCTTCCCGTCCTTGCCCTCTCCATTCTCCCCACCCTGTCCACCAACTCTAGCAGAACCAGCAGGTAAATTAGTAATCTTCCTAGTCTCCGTACACGTCTCCCTCCCATCCGCATACGTCTTCCAAACCGTAACAGTCGTGTCCACAGACCCATCCTCCTTATCATAATGCTTGGTATTAGTAATCGTAGAAACGACTTCATCAGGATCTCTGGTCGCCGATTTGGAGAATGTGTTTTCCGACTGATCCTCGTACTCCGTCACGGTAGTCGTCTCCCTGCCGTCCGCATACGTCTTCCACACCGTGACATTCGAGTCCACGGACCCATCCTCCTTGTCGCGATGCTTCGTGTTGGTGATGGAGGAGATGACTTTATTCGGGTCTTGAACTTTTGAGGTGGGCTTGGATATGACGTTTTCGGGCGGATTATCGTACTCGGTTACGGTTGTCTTGGACTTGTAGTTCTGTGGTTCATTGGGTTCGGTCTCGGAAGAGTCAGATTTGAACTCAGACTTGGTGGTAAGAGCCTTCCGCTCAGATGCTGGGGGCAAAAGACCAATTCTCTCAAGTTCCACCATTAACTCGCGGATAGCTTTGTTCTCACTAGAACTGAGACTATCTCTCAGTCCCTGTCTACCTTCTGGCGTAGTAATATCACGCATATCCTTAATATCCCTCATCAATTGAGCCAGCTCGCCTTGTTCGAAGATAGTTCCAACAACCGACTCCACCACATCTGCAATCCCTTCGGGCGAAGTGACGGAGCGGAGAAACCAACTGTACATATCTTGCTCCGTGTCCGGTCCCAACTCCTCGACTGATTTGATTTTCTGCAAGGTCGGAGAGGCAGTAGGGAAATCCCAAGTTACCATCTCTTTCATAGGTTTCACCTCCTTCTGCTGCAAAATTCCAATTCCATGGAACAGAGAAATAAACGATAAACCATCGCGCGGGCATTCAGCTCTAGGATATGGAAAAGGGAGATTGAGTGCTTGGCGACCATGTGTATTTATAATCAAATCTTCAAAGGCGAGGGTATACGGGAAATTATCAGGCTTCGAGGTGTTTGAGAGATGGTCCGCATCGTGGTCGAGTTTCAAGGGGGAGTATGGTGAGAAGAGGATATATGGGAGGAGGGAGTAGTTGGAGTGGTAGAGTGAATTGCTGTTTAGTTGGTTGTAAGTTGCGTAGCGGATGGTGGTCATGAAGTCGGAGGATTTTTGCGAGGGCGTTAACATTAAGGGGAAGTAGGAGGGGAGCAGGCCGTTTTGGAGGTTGTTTAGGAGGTTGGAGGGCGAGAATGAGGGGGAGTTGTCGCCGAGGTGAGGCAGGTGGGAGAAGAGCGATTTATGGACGGGTGAGTAGAGAGGTATGGCGTCCGCGGTGGACTTGTCCATTTGCGGGATATTCGGTGTATCGTTCGAGAGGTCGTTTCCTGGCCATTTTCTCACTGGTATACTTCCCTCGCGGCATTCGTGTTGCTGCTCCCATTGAGTATCCGCGCTCTTCAGCTGTTTCTGGCGCGTCTGGAGATCATCGCGTCGGCGGAGGTCGTCATCTATATCTGCCCATCGTGTATTTCCAGATGTATTCTTCGAAAAGGCAGATGGGAGACCGATCAGGCCTTGCAGAAAGGAACCGACTTGGGCGTCTGCAAATTGGCGGAATCTGATGAATGGGTTTGGAGGGTTGCTTTCGGAGTTGTTGAGTTGTCTGTCGCCGGGGTCATTGCGACGGTCTGGATCAGAGGCCATGTTGGGATGTGACAACTCGAGTTGTTCTTTGTGCGTTGTACTCGTACTGCAATGGTGATGCAATGCGGTGTTGTTGTGGTTGGAGTTGACGAACCTGAAGGTGAAGAACCTGAAGGCGTTGGGGAGCTGGTGGGGTGCTTGAAGTGGCGAGGATCTGAGTAGCGCTGAACGGTGAGTGCCAGGTACCTCCACGCACAGAAACGCGGGGGGTGGGGTACATTCACCAAGCGCGTTCGCGCTAGTATTTTGGAGTCGCGATTATATTTAAAAGAGAAAATAGCACGAATACGATGGATATATCCCACCTGTAATATTCTATCGTAAATATATACCTAGTTGGTGCTTAGTTTTACAAGAGGTACACTTCCAGGTTGCCCAATTACACTCGATTAGCGGCCGCTTTTACCCTCACCCGTCATTTTTGCATTTGTGCATTTGTGCATTTGTGCATTTGTGCATTTGTGCATGTTTGGGCCTGTTGTTTTTCAGCCTATCGTAGAATAGCTTCACTGCCATTTGCGGCTCCTCTCGTCTGCCACTTCACCATGCGTTTCCAGGCCTCATCCAGCCGGCCACGCACTTGAACACGAACCTTTTCTGCTCCCTCTGCGTCTGCGGGTGCAGTTCAATTGCTTCTCAACAAAACACAGAGACAAGATGTCTCCGCATCCACTCTAAGGGCACCCGCTGTCTCCAGCTGCGCCAACATGGCATTGGAAGATGGAACCTCTCCAGAAGCCAGCAGCCCATCCCATCACTCCACGACCCCGCATCCCCCCAAATCACCGCATCTCTCATCCACAACCACCTCTCTCACACCCAACTCCCCATCCCACAACCACGCTCGTTCAACTCCAAATCCCTCACGACGACACTCTCTCCCTCTCCACTTCCTCCCACCCGCCCTCTGGAGTGCCAATACCTCAACCACAAGCCTGGTAGTAGAATCTGAGGAAGCCGCGCTCGGAGAACATATCCTCGACGAAGCAACAGTCGCCCATCGTATCTCGGCCCTCCGCCAACTCAATGGTGCAACACGCGGAGGAGGACATCGCTATGCAAAGTCGACGGGCGCGCGAAACAGTACCTTCAGTCAACCCGTAATAGTGCGTACCTACTCGGGCGCACGCCCGCAATCGCAACAACGAGATATCATCAATACCCCCAAAAGAGAAAATGGGCTCGGGGGAATGATGACGAACCCGAAGATGGATTTGAAACTACCCCCCATTGAGGCTTTTAGCTTCAAGGGGATAATGGACGAGATTAGACATGGGGTTAGTGATGATTTGGAGCGGATCGCGGAGATTTGTGCGAGGAGTAAGTATAGTCTGAGTAACCAATATGAGGTCCACATGCCGCCTCACGGTCGAGGAGAAGCCTTCTTACCTACCACTGGTCTTGGATCTGGATCAAACACCAACCTCGGTCCTACGCTCCAAGCCGTAGGTTCAGACGATGAACCTGCACGAAGTGTAGGTCGTTCCCGCGGCGGTAGACGTACAAAATCCGTAGCCTACGGAACCCTCGAAACGATCATATCCTCCTCCCGCTCCTCGGACGAAGACAATTCGAAAAAGAAAGCCGCTGCTGTGATAGCGGAAGAAGTACGCGGTCGAGCAGCAAAGAAGGAACTCTTGACTGAGATATTACATCAAGCTCCTCCTGATCCCTCATCAGAAGCAGGACCTTCAACTCAGAGACCAAAACATACACGCTCCAAGTCCGCAACGCTTGCTGCGGTAATAATCACCACAACCCAAACCCCCAAGCACAAAAATGAAAATACCATCCCCCTCGCCTCCTCCACCTCCCTGATAAGCGAGCCTGCACGGCCTCAAACTTCTACAGAAGCAGATCTGAGAAGTGTCCCTGCTTTTGGCGACCTTAAGAGCCCAGACCATGGGAGCTCAACCCCCTCCCCAATTCACAAATTAATGTCTCTGAAGCCTGCAACTATCAAGAATGAATCTCGTGCTGCGACTCTTCGCCGTGAACCAGGTTTCAGACCGTCGATATTGGGGAATTGGGGGAGCTGGTTGCCGTGGGGGAAATCCTCGATGGGGATGGCGATGGGAGAGGGTCAGGGGAGAGGGAGGAGTGCTAGTCATGCTGAAGGGAGTCTGAGGGATTTGTTGAAGGCTTCGGTGGATGGGGAAGGGAGGGGGAAGGGAAAGGGTGTTGATCGGGGTGGGTGATGGGTGAGGAGAGAGTGGAATGAGAGTGAAGGTTTGAAGAAGAAGAAAAGCAAAGAAAAGGTGGAAGGGAGAGGGGGTTGATGAAAAGGGATAGAGGGGGAGATGAAGAGAAAAAGGCGACTACCACTTTGAGTGTTGGTGGTTACTTCTGTTACGAAAATCCGGATGGAAATCTTGAAGGATGGAGGTTGAAGATGGATTTCACCTCTTTAACGACTTTGACTTGCGAGATAGTTCTTGAGAAATGATGTCTGCTGCAGGTGAGTAGAGTGGTATATATACTATGAATGATGAACAAGCTCTAAAAAAGAGGGGAAAACAGGTTACCCTCGTCTGTGTTATTTATTATACATAGGTATGAATGACTTAAATGAGATATTATTTTATTTTTAATGGAATTCTCTTGTATCTTTACTTATACTTATACTTCTTTTTGAGGGATTCTCTTTTTTTTGGTTTGTTCTTGGATTGACGATGGGGTGATGTGATGATGTCTTTTTGTTGGCGGTGTGAAAGCGAGGGACTATGAGATGTTGGGAGTGTGCTGGAGGTGGGTTGGGTTTTGGGTTTCGGTAGAAAGAGAGAGTAGGAGCGGAGGTAAGCCAGAGAGAGAAGGAGTGTAGTGTATGCTAAGTACGTAGCAATATCGAAAGGTACCTTCCTCCCACATTTCATTTTTCTTATGGAATCAAATTTTGTTGGGCAGTTGAAAACCAAGATAAGAGGGATAGAGGGTTTGGGTGGAGGGCAAGAATTCAAAATTGTATTGAAGAAGGACAGGTTTGGAAATGGGAATTATCGTTCGGGGAGTGGAGGATTGAGTTTCAGCAAAGAGATGACAAGAGCACGCTAAGATTTCAAAGGAGTATAACTTAATAAATGATCACATCAAATCGGTTTGGGAGATAACTATTTGGAGAGTGGAGGCTGATTGAAAATACATTTGGGGGTTGTACGAATTGAGGAAGCTGTGGATGAGATGTGAGTGCGTGAGGTAAGCCGTGAGTAAGCTGTGGATGAGTTATAGATAGGCTACAAGTAAGCCATGGATAAGCTATGGATTAGCGGGGTGGACCAGCAACGAGTAAGCCATGGGTGAGCTGCGAGTGGCCATATGTAACCTACGAGTTTGTATATTGTGGATAAGCGGTAGAAGAGCAAGTAAGATATAGGACGACGCGTAAGCCGTGGATTAGCAAGTAAGCTACGAATAAACTATGGAGCGTACCTTTTTAATGCTTTAACGTTTTGTTGCCCTTTGTGTGGTAGTCGGATGACAATGGAATGTCAAGATCACAGAAGCAAGGTAGGAGGAAAGGCGCGACCGGGAGTCCCGATTCCGAAGAGATACGTAATACAATGACCTGGTGAGTTGAGAAATTTCAGGAGAATTTATATAGACCTTGTCTTCTTGCATTCCCGTCGTCGTCGCAGTTGTGCGTAATGGAATAGGGAGATAAAGAAGGGTTTTGGGATCAGGTCATGACTGAGAGAAGCAATAACTCTGAGAGAGGAAGTCTAGGTCTAGAAGCAGAGAGTGGAACCTTTTGTTATCACTCCGTTCGCTCATGCGTTGGACTCTAGAGACTCGGGTTTTGGGTTGACCTCAGGCGCGGGCGGTTCTGGGAGGGAAAGAACGACTTGAAAAGTCGAGACAGATCAGAAGCAGGAAGACATACGTACCTTCCCATCTTAACCCCCACAGACGAGACGCAATTGAGGAAATCGAGTTGAAGACAGGATAGGTAATTTGGACTGACTCGTCGGGAGGGTGATCGTTCCTCTTCAAAACAGAACCCTCGCAGATCTGTTACTGCGGGGGGCTGTATCGTAACTCGTTCCTTCCCTAGAGCAGCGATCTTACCTGAAAGAGGTTCTCGAAATATCCCTTCTCCTTCGCTCCATCCTTGAGCCCAAACTTTGGTCCTGACTCGACATGCTGTTCACCACGGCGGCTCACGAGCTGACTGGGGGGTTTGCATTAAGCCATTAAATTAGGGGAGGGATGTGTTGCGAGTACTATGGAACTGCTTGAACTCTTTTCTTGAATTAAGTGTCGCTTGGTTCTTTCATCCCATCGATTTGTCGTATCTAACTATCCCTGTGCTTTCTTATAATTTCTACCTGGCTTTATTTTCAAGTCATTTTCTGCTTGCAAGTACAAATTGAGTGATGACACTTATTTTGCACATTAATGTTGAAATGTAGTTGTTGATTCAACTATTCATTACAGTACTAGACTTAAAATAAGGACCCACGAGCATTACCACCTACGTCTTAAAGTAGGCATTTTTAAATAAAACTTCTTTAATACACCTACAGTTTACTCTATTATAGCTATTAAACTAAGGGTGTAGTTACTGTATTTGGTTGTGGTGTTGTTGAAGTTTAACATTTTATAGGGTCTACTTTTATCACCTTTACCTGGATAGTATTTCTTAAGCTTAATTCGGGAGCTATTTATTTAATTTTTTCTAAAAAAGATTCTATTAAGCTAGGCCTATTACCCAAGCTATTAATCTGCATATATTTAGGGCTGGTTGTTATGCTATATAGTTGTAAGAATTGCGGCTAAAAATAGAGTGGGGTGGAAATCCGGGGTAGAAAGCTTAAATTTAACATGCTTGGCAATAAAAATACTACGCCATATATTACGATATACACTTTAATCTCTAGGCATGACAACCGTATATTGATAATATAGTGTTTTAGTACAAGATCTACTTAGTAAGTGCTAATAGTGTATAAATTAATTATTGTAACCCCACTTTGTTGCCATACCATTAGTACGTGCACACTACTGACAACGCTGGCTATGACATGAT
>LLCD01000959.1:0-13568 GCA_001414355.1 Hymenoscyphus salicellus
CGCCCAAACTCGCATGTTTAATAACCGCATCCGCCCCCTCCGTAAACAAATCAAAGAATTTAGCACTCCTCTCCAAACTCACCTCCGCTTCAATATTCTTAAGATTCTGCTGCAAAACAAGAATATTAAGTTGCATCCTCCCACATCCATGGCCATTCATAGCCTTCACCATCCCCGCGTTGGTGACGAGGAAGGTGTCGATCAACAGACCGAGGCCGGTGCGGATGAATGATATCTCCTTGTCGCGCAGGAAGCGGACGACAGTTTCCTCGTAGGAGGCGAGGTCAGCGTTCAGCGCGAGGATTTTGGGATCGGGGTCGTTGACGACTTGTTCGAGGAGGTAGGGTGCTGAGTCGGGGGAGAGGGCGATGGTTAGGGCGTGGATGATTTGGCATCGGATTTCCATGTGGAGGGTTAGGAGGACGGTGCCGGCTAGTTCTTGGTAGGAGGAGACGATGGAGTCGAAGGCGCTGGGTTGGTCAGTAATCGATTCTTCAGATTGTTGAATGGAGAGAACTTACACTACAGTTTCCTGGGTCATGGGGAGGTAGACTGGTTCGTGGTTATCTTGCAGGGTTGAGGGGTCGTTTAGGAGAGTCCATCGTCTGTTTGCTGGCTTTTGCATCGATGTTCGGGAGGAGTCTGTGTCGTTGCGGGTGATATGACGGAGTTGATCTACTTTGATCGCAAGCCATTTCATACTCGTGTAGAGGATGCAAAGAGAAGAAATGGTCTCCCGATCCAAAATAATATCGTCGAGTCGCATTGGGTTCTCGTTGGTTTGAAGAATAAGTAGTCCAGATTCCTTCTCCAGTAAGTGCTCATCATTTCCTTCCGATGTCCACATTTTCTTCATAGTATCATGAATATCTCCAGGCCCAGTTGCAAGCAAAGCAGACAACTTCATTGTAGGACCTTCCGAGTCTTGGACTCGGGAAACTAATGACTTGAACCAATCGCAGCAACGATCGTAGTATCTCATCATTTGAGTTATGATAAGCTGACTCAGAGCTTGATCATGAGGAATGGTATCCAGCATTTTACAAAACGCTGTGATGAGAGAAAAGAAGGCCGAGGTTCCCTTAAAAATCGGTCTCCTGGCAACATTTGTCCATTGTGGATCTTGCTGGAATGAATCCGACTCCTCAAACACAGAATCGCAAAGTTTTCCTAAAGTCTCATCCAATTGAGGCAGGAAGACGTTGACAAGAAAATTGTCGAGGAAGGATGTCAGAGTACTTGTCACAAGATCTGATCCAGGAGGGACAATATTCTTCAGCCTCTGCAAAAAGCCGAGCGTGGGAGGTAAAAGCAAGCTCATATTGAACACACTGGGTTCTACCAGTGATTTATGTGCCCCGATTCCTCCTGATTTGTCGTTGAAAGCATTTGCTTGTCGTGATCCATTTCGTCCAATTATGTTATCCTTTGGAGGAAGCTTCTTCCCATCTGTGCCCTGTTTCGACATGAGACCAGGGACGGCTGCTCGAATAATTCCTTCCAAATCTTGGTATTCAATGGTCATCTGGACGGACTTTGAATCAGCATCTGAGAATTGAAATAGCTGTTCTCGGTTTGAGTTCATTTTGAACGCTCCTGGTTTTGGAGCAGAATCGAATTGATAGATGTCTGCGTCAGTCGTGACATAATTGTGTAGTAAAGATCGAATCTCATTTTGGTACAGGTTCCAAAGTTCCCTGAAGCCGCCCAAAAGAACGGATTGGTTTTTTGATCCTCCTTCTCGACGAACAACTGCTTTCACGGATTCGTGGAAGATCCGATGACTTTCTGCAATAGATTCGAATTTGGCGTACAATGTCCAAAGAAGGTCATAAATGACATCAGCCCGTATACTGTTTTCCCTGCTTCCATACGCTTGGTTGCCTTGAGAATTTGATATACCTCCTCGGAGAGAACTTGGGTGTTTCTGGTCAACTTCTATGTTTGTTTCGTTGACAATGCCAAATAGTTCAACAGGAAGTCGCTGCTTGATGGTATTTACAGCAGCTTCGAGATGACCCAATTTGTTCAAAGCTTCCACCAGTAACACAATATAATAAAAAGTATCCGCTTCTGGATTCCTCGATGGTTCTTCCGTCATTGGTTGTGTCATGTCCATCGTATCCAGTACTTCGTAAAAAGGTCGTATCGAAGATTTCGCATCCATTTGTGCTTTACCAACGCCACCTTGGTCTTTCGCGAGTATCTGCCATCGTTCTTGACAGTATGGGGATTTGAGGTATAGATGATCGTGAAGTTCTTCGACTAGGATGTCTGTCAATGCCGTTTCCTGGTTTGCGAGATAACTCCTTAATTCGCTCAAAGCCCCAATTTCATCCAGCGCTGGTGCCCGTATCCGCCGTAATGCATTTTGTAATACATCAACCGCAGTCAAGAATCTTTTTTCTGATATTCGTGCTTCCAATTGATCCGGCACAAGCCTGAGTTCCTCTATTTCTGCGAGAGTATGTAACAATTCGTCATATGTATTTGAAGAAGATGCTAGCTTCCGCAGTTCCGGATCTGATGTCGCAAGACTGGTTTTGGATTGGGCCAAAGATTCCTTCAACGTCCGAACTCGTTTCTGCGAAGCTTGAATACTGGATTGGATTTTGTGAAAGGTACCAATAGAACTGTTGAAGCCCTGATGGTATTCGTGTACAATGGCCTTTAAAGAATCCTGGAGGTATCTATGGGTGCTTTCAAATTCCCTATACTCATGCGCCCTCCCTACAGAGCTCGTATCCAGCAGTTGTAGAGCCACATGTACCGGCACACATTCGTTCTGGCACATAGCCGGCCATGATTCCTTTATATGTTCGAGAGCCTTCCCAATTTCCTTCTCGGCGCTGCTTTCTGGTGCTGATCGTTGGGGTCGTGAACGCGCGGATCGCGCAGCTGGGGGAGGGTTTGTTGCTAGTGGGGGAGGACTGAATTGTTCTTCGTATGGCGCGCCATATGGATCGTAATCCTCACTCCCAGGTGGGAGGCCGAAGCCTATCGGTGCCCCAAAGTCATTTCCATTGCCATTTGTGTAAGGAGCGTCTTCATAGCCCCCATAACCGTTCCGGGCCATGTCCTCCTAATAATCGCAGTCGCGTGGGTGATCTCGTAGTACCGAAGCCATGCGCAGATATCGTAGAGGTGTGGTGAGAGGTTGTTCGTGATTTATTTCGTGGATATTGGAATTTGGTGTTGTCGCTGCCCAAATACCGTTCTGATACTCGATGCGAGCGCAAGGGTCTAAGTAAGGGCCTCGGGAGCTGCCGCACCGACAGCAGAACTTGTGGAGAGTGTTACAGCTTCAAAGATGGAAACTTATACTAATGCTTCTTGAGAATTCACTTGAATGTAGTTATCAAGATTTCAGAAGGGATATGCTGACAACTGCCTATGCCGTCGTAAGGCGCCAGCTTAATGATTCCGATCCATAGGTGACTAGACGTATATGTTCAATTTAGCGTTCACTTAAGTAAGACTGTGTACTCCAAGGTCTAAGAACCAATTAAATAAGAAATTCTTGAGACCATTCAAATTCCGTAATTCTCAGAGCTTGCTACTTGAGCAAACTATGTTTCTTTAGGTGGAAGAAACACCTGAATATCAAAACTTAATAGCTCTTGCCTTTGGAATGAAACCGGAAGTCCCACAGAACCGCCTTATCCACCCACTTGACCAATCACAGTCAGCAGCATAACAAGAAGAGGGGTGCCCCACTTCTGTGTGGTCCTCATAGCTGAATAGGGAACGATGTCGATATCAAAACATGATCTTTACAAGTCTTCGTGGCTCAGTTGGTTAGAGCGTTGGTCTCATATATGACTATATGATTAGCTTGTTCACAAGTTGGCCATCCAAAGGTCGTGAGTAAGTTACAACAAAGCTGTCCCAAGAGAGGTTCCAATATTAACAAAACGCCCAGGTTCGAACCTCACCGAGGACAATAATCAATTTTTGCTTCCTTTTGGTGTTCCTTTGGTCCAAAAAGGTTGAGGTTTGGTTGAGATAGTTTTCATTTTCTTTTTGCTGGCCCCACCCACCAAAATGCACACCCACCTAAAAACAATAAGAGGGATTCACTCGTTCTTGATTGCTTAGACACTATCAAGTCATAATGAGCCTAATTATTCCAGAAAACCTAAACAACTATAGGCCATTTATCGTACTTTTCTCGTAGTGTTTCCAAAAAACCGGGACACTTCGGCTGCATTGTTCCAGGCCATTGAGAGCATGAACTTTATTGTGCGAGACGCATGGGACATTACCCTATCTTTGTGGAACAATCTAAAAATCCTTCAAAGCAATAGCCATTCAGTTGGTGTTGAGTGAACTTAAGCGAGACAGCACCTATGTAATGAGGCTCCTAAAAGTGGCAGTAAATAGAGGTCCGCACCTGCCCTCCTGACTCATTGTTCCAACTATATAGGTTAATAGTCGTAAATTGTTCTAATTCTTTAGGATAATTTACTTGAATCGCCCTAGAATGTTGAAACAACGAGTGCTAGGTAGGCAGGTGCGGACCTATTTACTACTGCTTTCTCCGTCCAAGGGTACCGAAGGTAACTTGAGACAAAAAACTCTTTGACAGCTTAGCAATGCTCATCGGCCTCTCTTAAACACTTTGCAGTTTCTCCGTGTCGTGTTTTCACTTCTTTCCAATTATGGCTAAGTCTGAATTCAGCCTCTTTCCAAACCCTACCAATTTGCGGGAACTGACCCGGCTGGAGGAATATCTCATACCCAGCATCATATGACAGTTGATATTAATTCGGTATCATTGCTTCCATTTTCTTTTAAGAAAGAGATAAATTCCACGTCGCCGTCATTTTTGTTTTTGGCGATCCCCCATCTTTTTTTACTGTCGTTTTACAATTCCCAACACCACGATGTTTTCTATTTTGACAGCAGTAGTTGCCTTCGTGGCAAGTGTCTCAGCGATGCCGACGGCTGAATTACTTCCAAGGTTGAAACCGTATCAGCTTCGTGGTGTTCAAAGTCCCATCTTCCATTTATATCTCCAAGGGCTTCCTTCGAATAAATCCAGTCCTGTAAGCTAATGAGGAGACTGTCCTTCCACTCCCGCCTTTTCTTTATCCTGAAAAATTATCCTAAATCAATCCTCAACCCTACCAAATTTCCTGTGCAGTATCCCGAGACTTTCCTTGATAGGCAATTACTGACTCCCCTATCACCCAGGTTATGGGCCCAGAAGCCACTTCTGAGTACTTGTATGCTCGGCTCATTGCTCCCAGATTCTTCCTCTATTCCCTTTCAATTGGAAGGTTCCATTTCTAACGATGAATGAAAACAGCAACATCGGTACCACAATTCAAAGTACAAACACCTCCCAGTACCTCAATATCGGAACTAGTTCTGCCTCTTACAAAACGCTTTCCTTCGGCGCAACTGCTTCAACTACTGCGTGGGCGTTGGAAGGAGATACCATTATCACTTCTACATCAAGCTCTTATGGACGACGTAAGTTCCCCCTTTCCACCGTGAAAGCAAATTTGCAAAGTGGTACATGTTTTGGATGAGATACTCGGCTGATGGAAGAACAAGAACTCAACTTTTTAGTTTGTAGCTCTTCGACAAGCGGATATTACGACCTGTTCTTGCAAACTGGAAGTGACACACCAAGTGGAAAATCTTGCAGCAATTACCAAACGATTCATCTGCCTTGTTTATGCTAGGACGTATAACTGGGCGCATTTGGTAATCTTCTGAAAATCTCTCCTGGGCTTGAAAGGGGTTTTCGAATTTTGTACAGTAGTGATGAACAAATGGAACTGTGGAGATTTTGGTCAGCGTTATCTCACTCGTCGAATTATAAAAGTAATTATGCGGGTTGTTTAGAGTAATTTGCTTTTCGTTGCTTCTGGTTGGCCCTGGTATATCCAGGCAATTAAGTTGTTTGCTCCCAAAGCTTCTGGTAAGATATCAGAGCTGGAGAACTCTTGTAAATTGGTCTGCTGCTTCGCAAACACTCGAACACTCGAAGTGTGGGCGTTCTACTACATGCACTCCAAAAAGTCACGAAATAACTGTTTCAAACGATGATATAGATGAATCTTTTCTTACTTGGTAATATATACAGGAGCTGGCTGTTGGTTTCCACTTTATTTACTCTTCTTCTTCTCCTTCCCCACTCCCAACCAGTTTCCTAAGCACCCTGTTACTCATCTGTATGAACACAGCAAGACTGGCAGTGAAACCATATACTGTAATTTAAATCGTTTGAACGCAATTCAGCATTCAACAACTCGCTCACTGAGATTGATTTCTACCCAAGTAAATTCTATAGTGAATCGTTGTATGCTAGCTCGCCCACGTCGCCTTATCCAGCCTTCTTCAAGCTTCTACACCACAACCAAATAACGTCTTGACACTACACCACATCATCACCATCAACCTATCAATCCACTCCTCTTTATTTTTCTCCTATAACATGGCAGGTAAGTACACTGAAGAGTTCAACATAATTGATTATGGCGGACCATCCAAACCTCTCCTCTATCAGAGATCTCCCGACTCCACAATCCCCCTCTCCTACTGACCCAGAGAGTCGTCTGCACAAATTTATGAGACGCAGTAAGTACTCGTATCCTCCTAGCTTCTACTCATAATTAATATCTACTTCCACTCAGTGACTTTGTTCTATACAGATCGCCCTTCTACTTAATTGAGCACTGGACAACGAGTTCATTTAACACAAGGCCAGCGGACTGGGGTGGAGAGAGTATGAGGGCAAATTCAACAACGCACTGATCGTCAGGGTGACGATGGTTGGAGATAAGGGATTCTCGCTATGAGACTGAATTCTGAGGTGCGAAGATAGGATTAGCATAGAGCCGGCCAACCAAATCGGGATTGGGAAAACTATGGTGATTTTTACTCTTGTTGACAACTTCAAAACTTGGTACTGGTGTGATTTGTAGATCCAACAGCTGTCTACAACCATGAGCTTTTCCACCAGAAAGCTCGTACTTCTTTGTCAAAGGAGGTGCTTAAGAGGACTTCAAACTTCACATCACTTCTGGGGGAATCAAGGCAAAATACAGTTTAATATTCGGGCCTACTGAGACAAGTGATTTGATTTCACTTGACTGACGCACATTGAACAACTGCAGCATACGTGTATGTGTATTTTCTGCTGTTACTTAGCTACTGAGCATCCTAAATAAGAATAAACTACATAGATTCAGACAGCGTCACAGCTGAAATAGCTCACTTATATAACCCAATCTAGAATTATTTTCGCTGCTTAGACTCTGCTTCTTATTACCTAAATCTCAAATCGTGACCTAGTTGGGCTATTTAGACCTCCCGGAAGTAAGGGCATGTCCACCACCTCCTTCCTGTTTAACAGAGTATTGAAAAGAAGAGATTTTGCTTCTCAAGATCTTGTGATAACTTTCAAAATCGGTTTAATCATTATGCTATCTAAAACTCCAGTCTCCAGAGAGTAACATCTATCCCAATTACCCTAAAACACCCAAATAGAAAATCTATTAATATTTTACACCCCATCAAAACCCCCCGGTGGCGGCGGCAATGTAATAAACCCCTTCTCCCCTTCCTGCGCAAACTCATTAACAACACTAACACTCCTCCTCCCACAAAACCTCCCGGGCT
The DNA here is from genome assembly GCA_001414355.1 of Hymenoscyphus salicellus. Classification (NCBI taxonomy): domain Eukaryota; kingdom Fungi; phylum Ascomycota; class Leotiomycetes; order Helotiales; family Helotiaceae; genus Hymenoscyphus; species Hymenoscyphus salicellus. The sequence goes on from LLCD01000959.1 coordinate 7,636, forward strand.
TAATAGTCTTCTCAACAATCCCCCAATCGCCCTTCTCAACATCCCACACGTTCTCCATAACTCTATCCCCTGGTTCTTCCCAAATCCTTGGGTTCTCAGCGGGCATACTAAGCGCATGGCTGAGTATATTATGGATGAAAGGGTACAAACTTTCGACTCTTCGAGTGTAGGGTAGCCAGCTTAAGGTGCGGGGATCATAAGCAACTCGGACGTAGGGGTTCATGAAGATGGAAGTGGAGACGCTGGTGTTGAGGCCATGAAGGAGGTAAGTTAGGTCTGCGTGGATGAGGCAGCATTCGGAGGCGTCCCAGAAGGGGTCGGGTTCGTAGCGGAATTTTAGTGGTGAGATATCGAGTCCTCTGAGGGATTTAGCGAGAGTGGTGTTGCTGGGCGATTTTCCAACCTGCGAGCTTTGGAATGGCGTTGCGTCAAATGCAACCATACCTCCCCAACATGAGCGGACTCGTACTGCATCACTTTGATCTAGTACATCCTGTCTACTTTGACCCTCGCTGGCGGTTGTGAACCAAGGGTAGAAGACCATCCCAAGTTCATGACCTTCGAAATCCCTGCTCGCATACCTGTCGTAAAACTTGAATGGATTTATGAAGTCCACCGCACAAGCAGCGCCATAATTTGCATGTCCAGTCTCATCGACGTTGGTGGAAAACAACAAGTGTAGGGCATCCATAGGATTGAATGCGATGTCATTTAGATAAAGCAATTTATCGAATTTTGGGGAGGATGTCGCTTGGAGAGGTCGTAAAGCTCGATTTCTAACTTCGGAAAGAAATGCGATTCGTTTTATTCGCTTCTCGCCGTTGGGAAGAGTTACTCGAGGAAGTTCTTCCAAGGAAATATGCTCCATAACAAGAGAAATGTTACCTAAAAGGTTAGCTACAAAGGTTTTGCGGGGTTGGTTGAAAACACTTACAGTTTAATTGTCTACCCAGACTCTCCAATGCTTCTTTAGCAAGGGGGTCTGAATCATTTTCGTACAAACTGAGATGGACATTCTCGGGACCTAATAAGTCTACCAACTCCCTAACTGCTTCTCCCCATTGTCCGCCAACTATAGATCCCCGTGGATCGCTCAAAGTCGCCGCAATAAACACCTTCTCACCATATATATTCCCCCTCCCCGCTCGATCAGACGCCATACATGTCCTCTCCAAAACCTGATAGTGCTCCGGTAACCGGGTATAAGAAGGAAAGAAAACCGCTGTAAACAAAATCATAAAAACAACAATCCCCAGCACCCCAATAATAATCTTACAAATCGCCCAAAGAAAAAGCTGATAGGTACAACTCCTATCACTAGGAATAACCAAATTCAACAAACGGCTCAAAATCCTCCGTTTCGGTATCCGACCCCATGATGCGGGTTCTTGGTGGAGCTCTGAATTGGAGTGTCGATATTTGTGGGTCTTGTGGTTCTCTCCTGACCACCAGCGTCGGTAAAATGCACGACGGATAGGTTGCAGTGGCCAACGGATGGACAGAGGAGCCTCCCATGATAACCCGGGATATGACTTTCTTGATGACAGAGCCTCTTGATCGATTTGGTCGAGTTCCGATAGCTCCGAAGACAGGGACGTTCTAGGAAGCAACTCATAGGCCTCCGCACGAATTCGATCGTTGGGAGCCATTCTACTTATGGATAGTAGAAAGAGAAGTAGATTTAAGTTTGGTAACACACACTAGTAGACTAGTAGGTTGGCGTCTCATATAGGTGAGGTTACCATTGGTTTTGTCGTGGCATCTGTGCTGGAGACAGTTTTAGAGTCGTATGCGGTTTGCTGTGTAGTTGATGGGCGCATAGGGAGGATATGAAATGAAACTTCGAGATTTCTGTAGACAAACCCCCTTTTTCCATTGTTTACCAAGTTCTAACTCTAGGAATGTGGGTTGTATATTGGTGTTATAGACAACTTCCGGACTATCCGGTGTTGCGCGTACACCGGTTCGCTTAACCATCGGACTCGGTTCCGACGAGTCAGCCCGTAGGAACCGGCACCGGTATACGTATACGAAGGTTTCTATATTGGGATGCTTAGCTTCAGCCTTATTCGCTAGAATACTAGGAATGAATTATACAGTTGTAGTTAACTTAGCTCAAAGCTGAATAGACAAAGGACAAGTGAAATGAAGAAAAACGAGCACAAAAGGCCCAAGTGAACCCTCATCTTCCCTCTTGTACAAAAGGATGGAAATTGCAAGTAAGGATCATCTTGTATTTTCCCTCCACCAAGGGCTGTTGGAAAGCTTTCAAGATTGCTGCATAAAATAAAGAGAGAACGTAAACGACAAGGTACAACCTTGCACTTGGAAGGATCTATTGCGAGCTCCTTACTCCAACAACAAAAAGGAGAGCACACACAACGAATACGAAGAATAAGACAAGGACCCCTGATAAAACAATCATGTTTAGTACCAAGCGGGCAGGTTACCTAAAAAGGCTATCATCTCGCTTTCTATTCCCGTCAATGTCAGCACTTAACACCGAGGGAGAAATAATAACACATCTGATGAAACTCATTATTCTTCCTTCCTATCATACACGTACGGACATCCAACGATCCCATCGATAAGGAAAGCTAGACAATGTACGCGGGGACATGTGCAGTAACAAACATCACCAATAGATCTTCTTCCAGGAGATCTCGAAAGAAGATACATGCAACAAGGGCAAGTAGTTATAGCACCAGCAAATAAACGCCGTGTCGCTCTATCCCACCATTGCCTACCGCTCCATGAAACCACACCAAAGTAATCCATCCCCCAAAAAATCTTCCCCACATCACAACACGTCCCTCAAGCAATCCCATGGATGATTAAAACCCCAGACGACAAGACAATGTGCTCGCCCCACACCAAATGAGCTTGACCAGGTTATGTATTCTCCCGGGAGCCCATGCGATGCATGCCAGCAGGGCCTTCCCCACAAACGCCATCGGTGGTATCATCCCCTTCCCGTAATTTTTTACTTGACGCTTCTTTCCTTCATTTCGTCCCCTGCCATGACGGCTTTCTCATTTTCGGTACCACCAAATAATGTACAGTACATGCAGATAGCAAGAATAACAGGGGTATTGTATTATATATAACCAAAATCTTGAGACACTCGTTCAAGAACTGCCGCAGATAACTACCGTGTCAATAGAAAAAGTTAATTTCATCGGCTACTTTCGCTGCTGAGAATATTGAGATATCCCTTCTTGACGGCTTCTCTTAAATCGAGATGGCCTGAGAGTGGTCGGTTTTCGGATTGCTTCGATTCGATTCGTAGATCAGTGATAACTTCATTGCCAGAAGCAAGGTCCGCAAGGTCTGCAAGGTGCTGAAGACTCATGCTAGCTGTCATGTTGATTGATTCGGTGCGGTTCGTTGCTCCAGAAACAAATTGAGATTGTCGTTTGGCTCGCAGATTACTCTCTAATGCTGGAGGTACTGAGCGGGCTTTGAGTAAAGAATTTAATGCCTCCTCAGCTTCCTCTTTGGTGCCTTCTTCGTAAGACGTCAAATCAACAAGTACCAAAGCAGCGAGAGATGTAGTGTAATAAGTCAAGGGCGTGTAGAGTATCAGGGATTCGGGAACACATGCGGCAATGTTCTTCGCAGCCGCAAGTAATTCGGACGGATCAGATTCGGGAAGTCGAAGTTCCAAAAATATTCTTACATGCCAATAGCACATAAGGACAAAGGGAGTAGTTTGGAATACAGAACCAGGAACCGTCTCTCGCCAGCGCTCCAGCTCACCCCGAAGCACGTCAGTAAGCAACTGGTTAACTGGAACGCCGAGAGGAGGAAGGTCTTTAGAGGTAATGTGTGCCATGGAAAAGTGGCCGAGTATTATAGACAGTCCTAGATAGTTAGCAAAGGTTTTGAGCATAACATAGAAATGACGTACGAGCTAGGTGGTAGAAGGACTCTCCCAAGATTTGTTGGTCTTCTGGACGAATAACTAGACTCAACTCGGGTATTTGTGGAGGACTGGCAGCACTGGCAGCATGCCATCTCTCCATGATTACCAAGATCCACCATATTCTTCGGGATACGTTCTCATCCGCATCGACATCGTTTGCAATGCTACTGTCTTGTCCCGTGTATTGGTGTAGGTTGGAATCGTATGCTAGTGAAACGGCACTAGAAAGCCAGAACGACCTAGACGATGCGGTTTTACCTCTCAGTGCAAGGGTTTCAGATGCAGTCGCCAGAAGCATCGTTGCCTGCAGATATATAATGCTCGTGGAAATCGAGCTTGGAGCATTATTTTCGTATTGAAGTGCAACCACAAGTTGGGAAGCTCTTTTCAGACTTTGTTGAGCCGAGGTCTGATCAACCGAAGGTTGGAAAGCCTGTACAGCTATATAGAGGGATTCATGAAACGCCTCTTTAAAGATGTTGGGGCAGGCCGAAAGTCCAGTATTTAATCTATCCTTGGCATGAGGTAGTATTGGATAATTTGGGTGTATTAGTGTGTAGTATCTAGTCATCGTTAGTCGATATATACAGCAGGGTGCCGGAGGTCATTTACCTGGCAACAACTTCCTCGTCCCATGCAGAGTGCTGTTCAGATTTATTGTGATCAATTGACTGGAGAGCGCCAAAGGAGTTTTGTTGTCCTGCTGTTTCAGGTGCCTTATTCCATTGAGGAGATGGTGGGAGGCCATTCTGGTCATAGTTTGGTTCTCGGAATGTTGCCTGGCCAAGCATGCTTTGCTGGGTAGCAAATACAGAAGAGTTTTGAGCTTGTCTCGAGCCCTCTTGCTGTGCAAAACCTCCGCCTTGTCGATAAGAAGGATCGAAATTGGCAGAAAGATTGGAATATGTTCGCTTTCTTTGAGTGTTACCACTATTGGGATCCGGAGAGAATTCATCCGATTCTCTATGTGGAAGACTTTCAGATTGGCCGTTATAATTGGCGGTTGGAATTTCTCCCCCACTTGGAATTGATCTCTCGAGAGTGTGGAGTCTATCTGCGAGTTCTTTGATATATCTTGGTAATGAGATTAGCTAGAATTCAAGTCATCCTTGCACATGAACAAACATACCCTTTGCTTGGACCTCTCTTCATTGGCACACGGCTGAATTTGCACGCCATGCCTACACGCTTGCATCCTGTACAGTACTCGGCGCCGCCTTCTTCTGCAGCATCACATTTGACTTTCTTTCGTCGACATTCATCGCAAGCTCTCGAAACTTTGGATCTCTTCCTTGGAGCAGATTGATCATCAGTGGCGAGGTATTGGTTTCCCATTTGATCCATTGGCGAATGATTCGCCTGCAAGGCTGGCGTGTGGTGTCCTTCTTGTCCATAATGCTGCATTCCACCATGATTTTGTCCATCCTGACCATCCGTCATTGCTCCTCCCGAACCCGTATTCATGTTTGGCCCAAGGCCACGCGTCAATTGGGCGGTAAGTTGAAGCTCCTCATCCGTGGGCGACTGCTCCGAATGATTATGCTGTTGATTGTTGTTGGGGTAGTTGAAGGGTGTAGCGCCATCAGCACCAAGCGCATTGGGAGAGGAATAAGACTGCATTTTGGGCGACTGACGGTTCCCAAGGGAGCTGATGCGGCCGAGCGGGGTCAGGGAGTGAAAAAGGCGGAGGAGATAGGAGACTGTGTTACTAGCAAGGGAGTTAGCATTGTATATTGAAAGTACTCTACGGACTTATTGTTGTGGTCTCGGTAGAAGCTGTCGCAATAGCGATGCTATGCAGCTGCGCACAGCGCGGGCACTCGCTGGATCTTGCCCACGCGCTTGCGCCTCCAATTCTGCCTCAATGAACTTACTTGGAATTTGATGAGTAGCGGCTGTACCAGGCGATTCAGGATGTCACGCGTGCCAGACGGCACTCGTAGTGTTGTTGTGCGCAAAGTCGGTCGTCCTAGGTACTTGCTCCTGGCTTTTGGGACTGCAGACCTCA
>LLCD01000960.1:0-13563 GCA_001414355.1 Hymenoscyphus salicellus
TCCTAAGGGGATATGGAAAAGAAACGCACGGCAAATTACGATCGTTTCCTCTCTCGTAACTTTTGCGGGAGCAAAGGCAAGTTCAATGCATAGAAAAAGAAAAAGAAAGTACTGGCAATGAAGAAACTGTTTTCATTCAACCTCCACGAAATTCTCAGCCAGTTTTTGAGAAACCCGATAACGGTCCTTCCGTCCAATTGCATCTCACTGACCAGTCTCGCCAACATGTACACAATGAAAGTATGGTCACCGCAATTCGTTATCTCAGACCTTGCTCGATCTCTCTGCCTTCTTCGATGATTCCTCCATGAGTCGCTGGATATGTTCAATCTCTCTCATTTTCTTAACCAAGGGATTGGTATCCATAGTTGCCTTGAACTCTTGGAACTTGAGAAAACCCTTGTATTCCTTATCCGGATCAGCCTTTCTCTTTTCAAAGTCCTTGAGTGCTAGATATTCCTTGTGATTTGGGTTGTCGTCCTTGCTTTCTTGGAACTCCTTCATGGCGAGATATTGCTGGTAGACTAGGTTATCGATCTTCGTGTTTTGGAATTCTTGAAGGGCATGGTACTCTTTGTAAGTTGGATTCTTGTTCTTCGTTTTCTCGAAATTGTTGATGGCGAGGTATTGTTGATATACTGGCTTTTTGCTCTTGGTGTCTTGAAATTCCTTGAGAGCGAGGTACTCTTGATAAGGTGGCATGTTTTTGCTTTTCATGTCTTCGAAGCCTTTCAGAGCCATATATTCTTGATAACTTTCATTGTCCTGCTTTGTTCCGAACTTTTGGACATTGGGGTATTCTTGGTAATTTGGGTTGTCTTTCCAGGAGTTTTCGAGGCTTTCGAGGCTAGTAAGTTCGCTCCAAGCAGGGATCTTTTCGAGATTTTTAGTTTCTTCTGGTCCTCTTTTTGCCTCCCGAGTTTTTCTGCGGCCTGTTTTTCGAGGATCGATATCCTGTCGGTAATTGAACTACAGAAGTCGAGGAAGCTGTCGATACAGCCTCGAGGATTCTCAATAGAGTTGAACTTTTCGTAAACGCGGCCAAAACTTGTAGACCATAAAGATTTGGTGGTGATTCCTTCTGCCATCGCAGCTTGTATATCTTCATCGGAAAGGGGGTTCAGGTTTGGGTGCGCCACGCTTTCCTTCCACTTTACGTACAACGAACGAACTATCTCATTTTCGGACAGCTTTACTTTCTTTGGTTTGTTTTCAAGGTCTTCAAATGTAAAAGTGTGCAAACGTTTAAGATGGGCTATTCCTCTGTCTTTCCACAGATACTGGTCCCCAAAACTGTGTATTTCTTTAAAGGTGGCATGACGAAACCGGTTGTTGGAGACTGTCTGGTGATAGTACGGGGTATGTATAGAGGTACGAGGACGGAATGGTTATCCATCAAAGGTGAGTACCCAATACAGCGGAAGAAAGGGAGGTGAAACACTTCCTTGACTACTCGTGCAAAGTGCGCATTGCATTTTTTATTTGCGAATTGTAGCGTTGATGTCAGAAGATTAAGGTAGAAGACGACACATTGAAGATGAAGATCAGAAACTGGTCACAGCAAATATTGTGTATAGTTTGTGTATTAACAAGAGTCGATGTAGCTCGTTGAATAGTCACCCACCAGCTGGTAATCTTAGGTCGAAGGCCTTGCGCTGTGGGGTTGCCAGTGTTAAAATTATGGTTGGCACGGAATGGTATGCGGAGAGAATGAATCGCGGTTGTATGAAATGGGGAGGGCTAGCCACCAGAGCAGCAAAGGTGAGCACCAGCTAGAGGCGCCTTACAAACTTTGATGAACTTGGCGGGGAATTGAAAGATGGTTGCTGAAATCGTATTTTCGAAAAGAATCTCCAGTATTCTTTTGTATTGTTCGTGTTGAGATGAAAAGGATTTGAAGTGTGGAGGTTTGGGTTTGGAAGAAAGTTGGTAGACTTGTGCAAGGAAGTTTGCTTTCTGGCTTGTTGTTGAGGAAAGTGAAGCGCAGTTGTGAAGGTGAAGCATGCTACTCATTGACCTCTCAAGATATGACCTTGATTGGAAGCTACACGTTGCATGTGCAATCGAAGAAATCTCCAATGGAAGCCTTCGAAGAAGATTTCGATAACCCTCTTTGCCGTGTCACAATGCAAAGGCTTCACAGCTCCCGTGAGACTTAATGGTGAAATCCGAGATCCTTTATCACTTATAGTCAGGCAATCTCCTAGTACCTCATGGAGGAATCGTAACTTAAATAAGTACTCATATTAAAGGAAGCTAATCTAAACATTTGTCTTGGGAAACAGCTTTCACATCCGCCCTCTAACACTTGCACAGCAGTTTCGCAATTTCAAAGGAAGACAAATAAAAAACCCCTAAGTTCCATAACTCTATTCAAACACTAGCCACCCCACAAAAGTGAAGTACAAAATAGCGGGGCGAGAGACAGACCTCGTCAACCCCCACGAAATCCCCTAAAACCAAGATCCCCAAACACACCAAAAAGAATCCATAACCAACACAACACATATCTCCTTAATTCTGTCTCATTCTGAAACTAGAGCAAAAAACAATGCATTGCAACTGCCGTGAATCGAACACGAACCTCCACCTCACTCGACTTCAGAAGAAGACTTGGAAGGGTGGAATCCTAACCATTGGACCACAGAAGCTTTTTCTGTTTCGGATGTGTTGGTTTGCCCTATTTCAGGTTCGATTCCCTTTAGTCAAAATTTCCACCATTAAGAAAATAGATTGTGCTGAAGTGGTGGGGTTAGTGGGTCTTGGGGTGGAGATGAAGTGGGGGAAAGAGGGTGTGGTCTGCATGCTTCATCACTTCAGAAATATTATGTATCTTACATTTACAACACGGAAAAATGATAGGGATGACTTTAAGAGGAATGGAAAGGAATGTTGCTAGACAGTTACGGGTGACTTGATACTTGCGTGAGATGTATTGCTTTTCTCTCAAGGTGAGCCGGTCAATTGTTCGATCCACAGATTTCCAAAGAACCACTTCCCAGCAATCTTCAAATCCACAGGTCCCATGATTGACTGCGTTTTATGCTTGCTATTTCAATGTAACTCTTGAACATACTCTCTATCATCCAATGATTCCTACCGTCTTGAATCTTTTCTCGACAATTCAAATGAACAAACGAGGATAAATAGTCTACACAAGTTCTGATGTCTCTTGAATAAGACCCGAGTAACCCCAAAGACTCCACATGGAAAGCCAATATTGATGCTTTGAGGAATGTCCATACGTGCGAATGGGCTAATCCGGCCTTGAACTCTTAAGGGAGATCATGCACAGGGAGAAATGGATAGTGGCCATTGGATTGAACCCACTCATGACAAATCGTCGACTGAAGCAATAGAAAGATGTCAACGGGCAAATGTTTGTTGGTTCTTGTCAAGCACCATCAGGAAGTGAACATATAAGTAAACCGAGGAAGATGTAGCTCAAACACTGGGCCATGCCAACGCCCATTACTAGATTGTGACCAAATATAGATAACTCCAAAACCATCCATAAGTGATATGATTGAAGAAACGGAGGACAAATCAAGAAAGGCGTTTTTGTAACCAAGATTATAGCAGATATGAAAGCAAGATATGATAGTCTCATTCTCGAATGCCAGCTGCGGAGGTGAATATAAAAGAGTTGAGCTTTGTTGCGGAAAAAAAGAATAGAGCACTCGTGAATAACAAAAGAAAGGAGAGAGCTAACTCTTCACTTCGAGAAAAACGGAGAACGGCTCTCACAGGAAGGAAAAGGGCAAACCATTCAAGAGCACCACCGTAGATTCTTCACTGCTCTCCAGAACCTTCCAACCTTCCAACCTTCCAACCAGGCAGACCAGGCAGCAAGCCCCCGTTTGCGCCTTCCTTCACCTTCTCTTTCCATTCCTTGGACCAAGCAAACGCTCCTTCCTCAAAACCTCTTCAAAACAAGTTCTCACAAAATGTTAGGAAAGTGAAAACCTCCAAAAAGAATTGATACTATAGCTGACGGGGTTCGAACCCGTGTCTCCTGCTTGGGAAGCAGACCAGTTCTATCAACTTTGAGTTAGTGAGCCGAAGCTTGAAGATTTTGATAGAGAATATACTTACAACCACTACTACACAGCTATTACCATTTGACCAAAAGCCTTTGTTTTTGTGACCTGAAGATTGGTATTTGCTGTTTTAACTTGAGCAAGGAAAAGTGGGCCAACAGTTGTGTTTGCTCTTGCCATTTTCACCCTCTTTCACTCACTTCCACTGTATTCCGCTTATACTTCGGACGATAGCTCGCTTGTGTGATAAGCGCAGAGGTCTTCCGATAAGGGATTTCTGTTTTACAGAGGGGAAATTCAATAGGCAGCAAACAATACAACCACATAACTCACAATGTTCAGAGACGAACGCACACCAACGACATCTTCGGCTCCGAGCCCCCCTCACCTACCCTACAATCCAACGCAGCAGGTGGCAATTCCGAGCCCTCGGATATCCCACGTCTGCGGGAGAAATATGAGACAAAAGGCTACAGAGATGGCGTCACGAAGGGCAAGGGCGAGACGGTACAAACGGGATTCGATGAGGGGTATGGTCGTGGTGCTGTTCTTGGGCTGAGGATTGGGAAGGTTTTAGGGATCTTGGAGGGGTTTTGCGGTGCTGTTACTAAGAGGAGGGAGAACGCGTGGGGGTTTTGGGATTATTAGAGGAGGGGAAGCGGGAGTTGAAGACTAAGAGTCTTTTTGCGGTTGAGTAGTGGTGGAAGGATGGGATTTGGAAGTTTAAGTTTAAGTTTCCTAGGGAGACGAAGGAGGGATTTGAGGTTGTTTCCGATGCTATTGCTAGGGCGCATCCGTTGGTGAGGAAGTGGGAGGCGATTGTGTAAGAGGAGGTGAGGAAATGGGGGTTGATTTGTCCTTGCTGGGAAACGAACAACACAGCGACCAACAAACAGCGGATTCGAGTGTCAACAACGCTGAGACTGGATCACCCCCGAAGCTGGGGGGTCCAATGCAGGAACTCAGTTGGTGAAGGGGTTCCCTCTCCTTGCAGTGTACCTGCACTTTACTCGCATTGACGACTACCAATTGCAGCCCTTTTCCGCGCCGCTAACCATGGAAAGCTTGATGAATGAAAAGCTTTCCTAGCCGCGTGCGACCTTCGTTGGATCGGATACCGGGAGGCATTGGTTTGGGAATTTGTACGCCATGATGCTCGAGCACCTTGAGAAGATACCACCGACCAACAACTGCTGCCTGCTCTGTGGAAATGGAAGAGGTACGAGGGCTTTTCTTTTCGATACGAAATCCGGAGGTGGCGGAAGAAGCAAGCTCAGTTGTGGAACAACAAGCTTTTTTGAAGGCATGTGGAAAGAACCTTGTGGGCTGGTGGGACAACACGGCCAAGAGAATACGAGATTCTCCACATTGTTCCAGACAGGGACTCCCAGTTTGGGCCGCAGTAATCACTAACCTAAAGCAGATTTGAGGGGAGCTTTCTGAGCCTTCTGACCCATTTCGGTGATAATCGGCAATCTAAATGTGACGATGGATCTTGAGGTTATCGGGTATTCTTCCTTCAGCTCCTTTTCGGTTGAAGAAAAGTCTTGATTTTGGAAGAGTTTTCTTGAGAAAGTTCCTCCAGCATCGGCTCGGCATCGAAGTGGACTCGGCATCGATTGCAATACAGTCAGACTGCCGGCATAGGGCATATCGGCTCTGCAGTGTTTTCCTACGTGTCCAAATTTGCCAAATCTGCCAAATCTGCCAAATCTGCCGTACAACGGCATTTTGGAAGCTGCAGTCTTGAAATCCGAGCGCCAACTGCAGCGCCTGCAAAGGAACTGTTGGTCCTCGGCTGCAGAAGCCCCCTGTTTTTCATCCCATCCCAGCATCTCGTGGAGCACCTGCCCTGGCCAAATGACCGCATCTGCTCAACCTTGAACCGCATCTGACGGGGAAAAGAGGTTTGGAAGCAGTTAGCGTGCATACTGAACTACCGCATCGAGATTAAAGAGTTCTAAAAATGAAGATACGAAGCATGGTCCAACATGACACTGGACAGACGCTGTGGAATTGGAGATTTTATGATCAAGTTCCAGTTTAAATTATGTAAATTATCAGGCCGGTGTTGTGGCTCCCTCGTGGTCACTGGCCTCTGAGAACCCCGTGCAGACCTATACTTGAATCTCTTCCAGCTTTAATCTTCACCCGTTCAGGGGAAGAACATTTCAACAGTGGATGTGCCGGACGTATCCGTGTGCCGTGCCTGACCTGGCAGGGGTGATTGCCCTGCCAGTCAAGACTAGTCAAGACCAGTCAAGACCTGTCAAGACCTGTCAAGACTAGTTTCTGGAATTTCGCTGGGAAGGGTCGAAGGGACTTGGGTGTTTGGGGTCTTCTCTGGCTCCACTGATTGGCCTTGTTGACTCGCGACCGCCCGTCATTGGCATCCCGAAGCGCTGGTTGGCTGAACCAGGTATTTTGACCATCGCGACTTCCCCCCTCAATACGAACGTGTATCTCAGGGGACTGGCTCTAAAAGTCGGTCCCATGCAACGTTCCCCTCCTTCTCTCACCTCTTCCTCTTCCATCCTTTTTCTCTTCACCCGTCCAACACCTCATCAACAACATTCGTTACCTCTCCAACTACTCCACTGCTCGTCAGCATTCTTATGTGTGAGATCCAATCATCTCGGATCTCCTAATTACTGTCTTTACTGCTCACCTACAACTACTCCCTCGAATCCTGTCCATCACCAACATTCCTCTGATACCACAACCCTACATCCTATCTCGACTCGGGGGGGCGACGTTTGTTTGTTAATACCTAATAATACCCAGGTCAGTCTCACTGCAACCACTCTTCTCTGTTTCCCTCCGGCTGCACACTTCAGACGGTTACCAGCACACAACCTGAGAGTTATTTGTCCGGTCCCAAGCATGCATCGTCAACGTCCAACGTTGCGCTCCAAGGCTGCGTAATACTGGTTGGCCAAAGTTGGCTGCGTTGCTCTGTTTGGCCAGCACAGGTGTGCCTCAGCCGAGAGGCTCAATTCACCAAGCCAACCCAGCACTTGGATACAAGAGTTGTTTTTTCTGAATAACCTTGTTTGATATTTCCATTCCCCCCCCCCACCTCATCCCACTTCCCCTCATCTCCATCATCGAACCTCAATTGACCAGTTTACAGTACCTTTTCCGCAATCATGAAGACCACGCTTTTCACTCTCGGCTTTGCCGCCACCGTTTCAGCCAATATAATCTTTAATCACGTCCCTTTGAAATGTAATACCACCAGCACGCAAATGTACCATGGCTGTCTTCGCGGTCAAGATTGTACGGAACAGGGAGAGTAAGTTTGTTCCATTCAACCTGGAGGGAATTGCCAATGCTGACGAACTTCCCACAGTTGTGTAGCACTCGAGAATATCAAATATCCAATGTCCTTTGGCTCTTCGCTGATACCAAGTCTTCAACTCCGCGCCGATGTTTACTCTACCGATGGCACCTGTGGACCAGCCAATGGCAACACCATCTGCGACCCAAACAGCAAGGCGTATACTGGTGGATGTTGTTCGGTATGTCGAGGCATTCTGTTGGAATGTCAACCAAGTGCTAACATGTTCAATAGCAATATGGATACTGTGGAAACAGTGTCGACCATTGTGGTACCGGTTGCACTTCTGGATGCACTACAACTACCCCAACCACCCCAACAGCCTCAGTCACACCTCGAGCGGATGGACGATGTGGAAAGGTGAGAGAAATTCAAACATACCCGGAAAGCATTTTGTACTGACGTGCCTAGGATTTTGACAACACCACTTGTGATCCCAATGGGGCATTTGGTGGCTGCTGCTCATCCTTTGGGTAAGTTTATTCTTTTTTTGATTTTGATAACCCTCTTCACTTGCCATATAAATATACCATTTTAAAACTTACACATAACCCCCTCCCAAAGTTACTGCGGGTCTACAGAAGGTCATTGTTTAGCATCAAACGGATGTCAGAATGGATGCACAGGAACCCCTGCCACAACCCCAGTCCCAACCGCACCAGCTGCCACTACGCCTCGCACTGATGGAAGATGTGGAACCGAATTTGGTGGCGCTACTTGCGATGCCAATGGAGCATATGGAGGATGTTGCTCCCAATACGGGCACGTTATACACTACTTTTTACTCACCCGTAAAACAATTGAAGACTTCCAAGCTAACTTGCCAGAAACAGTTATTGCGGAAAGACCGAGACTCACTGTCTCAAGGCAAACGGATGTCAACTTGGCTGCACTGATGGAACAATTTCAGCAGCTTCAACCAGCTCTGGCGAGCCTGTCATTGCTCCAGCAACATCAACAGCACCACCTGAAGCCACTGCCACTGCCGCTGTCACGACAGATGGATCTTGTGGTAGCACCAACGGAGGAACTGTCTGTGGAAACTGGGCAAATGGAAACTGCTGCTCCATGTATGGTTTCTGGTAAGTTTATTCTTAACCCGAATTGAGACCTCAAGGCTGACGTTCGTAGTGGATCTACCAGTGCTCATTGCGGGGCCGGATGCCAATCTGGAAACTGCCTCAATGCTCCTGTTGTCTCTGCCCCAGGACCAAGCCCTGCCCCAGTCGCTGCCAACAAGGGATCTTTCAAGGTCGTAGGTGATTCTGGTGTCCCAGCCATGCACGCCGCTCTCATGCCTAACGGGCGTGTCATGTTCCTCGACAAATTGGAGAACTACACTCAACTCACACTTCCAAATGGTCGCTATGCCATGTCTTCCGAGTATGACCCAGCAACCAACAAAGTTGTCCCTCTTTCATACACCACCAACGCCTTTTGCTCAGGAGGGGTATTCCTTGCTGATGGTCGTGTCATCTCTGTCGGTGGAAACGGACCTTTGGACTGGCTAGACCCTACCATCACTGATGGTTTCGACGCAATCCGCTACTTGGGTAGATCTTCATCTGACGCTAGTCTTGACGGTCAAAGCTGGAGCGAACCTGGAAACAAGCTTGCCAGCAAGAGATGGTATGCAACTGCACAAACCATGCCTGACGGAACCGTATTTGTTGCCTCTGGAAGTTTGAACGGACTTGACCCAACTGTTCTCGCTAACAACAACCCAACTTATGAAGTCCTCAGTCCAGGTGCTGTTACCCAAGGCAAGAACATTGCCATGGATATTCTCACCAAGAACCAGCCATACTACATGTACCCATTCGTTCATCTCCTCAACGATGGTAGTCTCTTCGTCTTCGCCTCCAAGTCTTCCCAGGTCTTCAACGTTGGTACCAACACCATTGTCAAGGAACTCCCAGATCTTGCTGGAGATTACCGAACTTACCCCAACACAGGTGGTAGCGTTATGATGGCACTTTCAAGCAAGAACAACTGGGCTCCAGATGTCATCATCTGCGGTGGTGGTGCTTATCAAGATATTACCTCGCCAACCGATCCAAGTTGTGGTCGTATCCAACCTTTAGCCACAGACGCCAAGTGGGAGATGGACTCCATGCCTGAAGGTCGTGGTATGGTTGAGGGTACATTGTTGGCCGATGGTTCTATCGTTTGGCTCAACGGTGGAAACCGTGGAGCTCAAGGTTTCGGACTCATGGACACACCAACTCTCGAGGCACTCTTGTATGAGCCAACCAAGCCCCTTGGACAACGATTCAGCACTCTTGCCAGCTCTGAAATCGCCAGATTGTATCACTCTGTGGCCCTCTTGCTTCTCGATGGTACCCTCATGGTCACCGGATCCAACCCAGTTGAGATGCCTAAGCTTACTCCTGATGCCAAGGATCCATATGTAACTGATTTCCGTGTTGAGATTTACACCCCACCATACCTCCAAGGAGACAATGCCAACAAGCGTCCTACCAACATTGCCATCTCTTCGCTTGCCATCAAGGCCAACAGCGGTACCTTTAAGATTACCTTTACCGCTCCAGCCAACGCGAAAGCAGTCAAGGTCTCGTTGTACCACGGTGGATTTGTCACTCACTCGGTCCACATGGGACACCGCATGTTGGATTTGGACAACACTGGCTTCGTCGCAGGCGCAACTCAGCAGAGTATCACGGTTACCGGCCCACCCAACACCAACGTTGCGCCACCCGGACCATACGTGGTGTATGTGCTTGTTGATGGTGTACCAGGAATCGGACAATTCGTCTCTGTTTCGTAGGAAAAGGGAGGGTTGTACGCATTGATTGAGACATGGTCATTGACGAAAACGTGGGCCAATGGGCGGCGTTTTTTGGGGGGTGGCGGCTCAGTTCTCTTGCATGTTTTTTGATATGATAGGTTAGTCTAGATTGAAACGCAAAAAAAGGATTAAATTAAATTATGATGAGTGTTGATTTTGTGGTTGTGAGGTAGGTGTCTTTTTACCTGTGATTTTGGAATGATGGGAGGAAAGGTGTTGTCGTTCTCCATTCTCGGGCCACTTGGAACTCGATAGGAAAATAGGGTACTGAATCAATCTTGTTAAGCGCTTGACGGGAGGATGCATGGAGCGAGTATCGAAGTGATGTCGTGGGTATGGAACATAGTACGGACTCGATAAATTTGGTGTTTGTAGACATGAGATGAGATGACGGATTAATGGAGGTGGTAGGGGGAGATGCTTCTGGTGCTTTGAAATGAGGCTTCCCTCGGTTCCCAAGCCAGCCCAGCCTCTTCCCCGCAGCGTCGCCAATTACAGGGCTGAAACGCTGAAACGCTCTCCCTGTACAGTACGGAATCCGCGCGCTTCCGAGGAGGCGCGGTTTGCTTTTAGTCGCACGCGATCATGAGTTGCTGGATTTTTCTTCTTGGAGCTCTTGGAGGCGACAAAATAGTGAGGGGGATTGTCGAGGGGAATTCTATGAGAATCTTATGCTGAAAAATCAGTTTTATGGAGTGCTATAAAGGGCTTTTTCGAGCAGTTTCTGGAGCTGACCTTTGGCCCCCAATGTTGATAGTGTTTTACTCGGAAGGATTTTGGAGCGTTATGCATAGGTAGGGGTGCTACAGGGACGTGATAGGGCTCATGCAGAAGCTGTCGGACTCTGGTCCAGTGAGAAGAGTGCTGGCGGGGTGAGGGAAACCCCGCTTTCTTGGGGGCTGTTGGTCGTACGGAGGATGTGCGTGTGAGATTGAAGGTGCGGCGGGTATCTTCTTCAGCTGAGAATGGTGTGCTGAGAATTTTGCAAGAGGTGAATCTTTCTTCTTCTTCTTCTTCTTCTTTGGCAGACAGACCGAGAGAGCTACGGAAAAGGAGACGAGACTGATACTGAGTAGATTGAGATTGTTCGGCTGCCCATTAGCATCAATTGGCCGAGTACGATTTTTGACACTCCTTTCCTTCGATTCCTCTCCTTACGGTTACAGCACAGAATCTCTACGAAAGAAATACAAGATGTCTCTCGATCCACGCGATTCCCGACGAAGAGGACGTTCCAAGTCCCCCGGCCGTCGAGAAGAACGCTCACACTCGCGCGTCCGCGTCCCGTCTCCTCCAGAGGATCCCCGCGGGGGCTACGAATACGAGGAGCGACGAGAGAGAAGCACTCGCGATCCGGCACAGATTGTTACTGCTGAGCCGCGATATGGTGGGGGAGGAAGTGTGAGAATGCCGGAACGAGATACTTATGCTGTTCCGGGCGCTTTTGAGGATGATGATAGGGATGTGAGGGATAGGGAGAGAGAAAGAGAGAGAGAAAGGGAAAGGGGATATGAGAGTCGAGGGAAGGAATATGGATATAAGGGTGTGAAGGGGTATGCGTATGAGAAGGAGAAGATCTCCAAGGCGGTTTATCGGGATGAATATGGACGGGAGACTAGTCCGCCGAAGAGTGGTGTTTCGAGGTATGAGGAGAAGTATAAGGTGGAACGAGGGGGGAGGGATAGTAGGGATGTGATGCAGTATGAGGATGATAAACATGCGAGGGGACATGGGGGTTCTTTCAGTATTGCTACTGGACAACATAGAGTGGATGCTGGGATCAATATTGGTCATGGCCATGATAAGAGAGACAAGAAGAGCAAATACGAAGAGGATTTGGCTTATGGTAGTCCACCGGGTGGTGGAGCTATGCAGGCTTATGCTGAGCCAAAGAAATGGGAGTATGCTGAGCCGGATGAGAAGATCAGTTATTCGAAAAGGACGGAGACGACTGGTTATGATGCTAGACATGCTAGTCCACCAAGGGGGTACGGACGGGATTCTAGAGATCCTAGAGATCATCGGGATTCACATTCAAGAGATCCGAGAGACACCAGAGACCCACGAGACTCTCGAGGAGAGTTACGAGACCCACGAGACGTGAGGGATTCTAGAGATTCGAGAGACTCGAGACACCACGAACGACATGGTAGTTCTACATACGCCTCCGACTCGGCTCGCTCTTCCAAAAATCACATCGTCACTGTTGAGCCTGGTTCCCGACGACGGGATGCTTCTCCAAACCCAGCAGCAGCAGGTCTGGCACCACGAATGCACAGTCTCTCAGTTTCAACAGGTCATCATGGCGGTGCTTCAATGTCTCTTGCCAATGCCCCAGGATCTCCTCTTCTGGAAGCATATCATGGAACTTACCAATCTATATCCCCCATGCCATCTCCACTACTCATGGCATCACACTCCCATTCTTCGGATATAAACTACATCGAAGCCATCTCCCCTCTCAACTCGGATGATGAGCGCCGAGGGGGAAGTAAGAAATCCCGTCGAACAGCACGATTCCATGACCCAGAGGAAGAAGCAACCATCCTAGCCAAAGCCCTGAAAGGCGAGAAACACGCCCCAGACACCAGACCACTGATTGATATACTCCCCGGTTTAACCCACGAACAAGTCCTCGAGTTACGAGTTGAATACAAGAGGATTGTCAAAACTGGAAGCGACAAGAAAGGAGTCAATATCGCAAAACACATCAAACTCCGCCTGAAAGGCGAAGACGCTTCCCTCATGAAAGCATGCTACGCCGTCGCCCTCGGCCGCTGGGAATCCGAAGCCTACTGGGCAAACTTCTGGTACCAAGGTGAAAAATCCCGTCGAGAACTCCTCATCGAATCGCTCATGGGCCGTACCAACCGCGAAATCAGGGAGATCAAAGCAGGGTTTTCGGATAAGAAATACTCTGATTCGTTGACGAAGTGTATGAGGACCGAGCTGAAAGAGGACAAGTTCAAGAAAGCGGTTCTACTGGTCCTTGAGGAGAAGAAGATGGAGGAGGGACGACATGGAGTGGATCGCAGTTTGGTCGAGGATGATGTGCATGATTTGCGTGATGCGGTGAGGAGTGAGAAGGGGGGTGAGACGAAGATGATTAATATTATTGTTGTGAGGAGTGATGCTCATCTGAAGGAGGTGTTGAGGGGGTATGAGAGTATGTATCGTGCGAATTTTGCGAGGGAGATGTTGAAGAAATCTGGGAATCTTGTTGTAAGTACCTCCTCCCCTCTCCTTCCCCTACATGTAGGTTGAACAGTTGCTAGAGTACATCAGCGTGTGGGAGATCCTAGACCGCATGCTTGAGCGTATAGACATCATCATCATAGGCAGCTACCGTCGAGTGGTGTATCTTATGGACATCT